>JAVLVB010000004.1:1596219-1636096 GCA_032876305.1 Orestias chungarensis
CCACCTCAGTGGCCAGTGACTAAAAGAAAAATTTGTACCTCTTGTAGTTCTTGACTTTTCATACATTTTTGCCAGGGGTTCAAAAGTATTCATTTCTGCACATCAAAAAACATTCCAGAGTTAGCATGCAGCTTTTGTGTAGAGTCTGTAATATATTATCTAAGTTCCTGTTTGTTGAAATAAAACACCTAAATCCGGTTATTTTCATCAGTGAGTTTACCATGCTACTATACCTTTGGCTAAGACTCCAATAATTACTATTCACAAGCAAGCTCAGGTATTTGTTTCAGATAAAGCTCTTAAAGCAACAAACATATGAATTTTCTCTGTTTCTGTGACATTTCAGATCTCTGATTTCCTTTTTACTAAGAACCAGAAGGTCCAAAGTTGAATCAAACCTTGTTCAACTGCAAACTTTACACCTAATATAATGTACACAGACTGAACTCAGGTTAGCTTAATGTGCAGACAGTATTCACATCATTACTCTGCTAACAGAGCAAACCATGATATAGTAAATCTCTTAGACTTACTTGGTACTCTGTTGATCGCCCGCAGTGGCCTAAGCACTCGAACAGTGCGGATGGCTGAAAGACTAGCATTGTGGCCATCCAGAGAATACTCCAATACCCTGAAAATTAAAGGTGCATTACTTACACAAGAGAGTTTTGCCCTTTTTAAAGAGCAAAATAGGGGGGGGGGGAAACACACACACACCTCTAAAATAGGCACTCACAAGTAACACTAAAAACTGTTTCTGAACAAAATCAGGATGTTTCAGTTCGATCGGCCCTAACTAGTGACCGGCTGGCTGGAAAATGTAGAATCTATGGTTTAAGTTCGGCGATTGTAGCATATTTAAGCACTACCAACATCAGTTTTAGTAGACATAAAGCTTTACTGGGGCAAACCCCCCAGAGACGAAACATGCTTTTATAGTACCCTACAGTAGCTTTTACTGCTTATGCCCTCCTGTACTCCAGCTGGTAAAATAATTATTAAAGATTTTTAAAAAGTAAGTATACAACAACTATCAGAAGAGTATTTAGTTAATTTTTAAAAGAAAATCTATTCATAAGTACAAAATACTTAGCCTAGCCATTTTTCTAAAAGGACAAATTCCCTTCAAAACATATTTTAGTCCCCAAAATCTGTAAGTGATCGCAACCTGGCTACATAATTATTTGCTGAACCCCCTTTCGATTGATTTTGATTTGATTGACAATTGTTTTCCCACTCTGCTATGAAAATATGTTGAAATCTATCAAAATGTACACTTACAATGATTCTTCATAATTCTTTTACATTTAGGTATGTACTAGCTAACCACTATTTAGAATTGATTATGATTTCATCAACTCATCGAAAAATGTTTAGTTTTAATCACTATAGTTCCTCTAAGAATTGATGACTCTCTTTTCGTTGCCATGATATAAAAGGCTATCAAATTTCTCTTTCTCCTCACTGACATGTCATCTTATAATCCATTGTAGCCTGTCTATAATTATGGCTTCGGCTCTTGATGCTAGGGAGCAAATGTCAACAAAATCCCACTTGGACAGTTGAACTTTTTTTATGGTTATTCGAATTGTCTATTTTTAACAGCTGGTGTGCACCAAAGAAGATTGAGTTCTGTGATTAAATCAACAAGGGTTTCAACTCAGTATTAATTTAAGGGATTGCAAACTTTTTAAACAAGGCTTTTTCTTACTTTTCACTTTACTTCACTTAAGTTTTTTATATATATTCTGGCCATTATCTTAACTGAGATTCCAAATATGCATTTGAATGTCTTTTTATAAATTTACTGTCATTTGAATATGATTTTGATCATGGTGCATACAGTTGCTCAGATACATAATGTTTATACCTAAATAAGTTGTTTTCTATTTTGGCATCAAATGAGCATCACTCTGGTTTTGTTGCAGGTTTATTTTGGTTTTGCTATTACGTAGTTGGTCTAACTGCAGATAGTAAAGATGTCAAAAGGATACCAACCCTGCCATGACAATGACGAAGTCGAGCTGGTTCCATTTGTCGCCAAGGTAACAATTGGAGCCAAAAATGCCAAGGGCCACCATCTTGATGACCATTTCTACAGCAAAGAAAACAAAGATGCAGTCGTCCAAAACCTGGTCAGATAAAAAGAGACGAAGATACAAGAAAGTGATTTTTGTCAATAAACAGACAACCTTGTTGAATCTCTTCATCAGTGAAAGCATATTTTTCCAAAAGCAACAGTTATGGCTGTTATCTAATTAATTAGATGTCTTATACAGTAACAGTAACGTCTGTATTAGAGTATAATGAGTCTGTCTGTATGTCAATTAGTCAAGCAAACCAAATGTCATTAACATATTTACTTCTAATTTATATTAGTTAAATATAAATAGAGAAAAAAATAAATTATAACATGTTAATATTCCTAACGTGAGGAATGAGAAGTTGTTGCGTTCTTTCCTGCCATAAGTCAAACTTGGAGATAGCATGTTGCAAACAAACTTTTTGAAAGATTACATCACACTGGAACATTTCCAAATTTGTTAACATTAAAACCACAATCTACAATGTGTGTTATTTAATTTGGGGAGATTGGGTGTGGCATGCATGACGTTGTTGAAAAGTTTTATGTAGAGTTAGATTGAACCCCTCAAAGAGCACAGATTAGTCCCCTTTCTGGAAATGAACAGGATATAGGAACACTAAAGATCCAGTTAAAAAAGATAAAGGAAAGCGACCATAAATTAACAACCATAACTGTAAAACATCTCAGTTAATCTAATATGGCAAAGTGTGAAATGTTTCAGGGGTATTCAAAGGCTTTTGTAAAGGACACACAGCAACACTGACAGCAAAGATTGTAAATCTGCAAGGTAACTATTTAAGGGAGCGTTTAAGGACACCACCACACTCCAACAAAACATTTTTTTCAAACAGAACATTGATGCAAGCCCGTTTGACTGGGTGTGACACTCACCTGTAGGATACGGCACCACTCTGACAGGCAGGAAACGTCCTCACAAGGCTGAAACATCCCCAGAGTCACACAGTTTAACAAAATCACCAGCATGGACACATGCTCGAACCACGTGGAAAAGGAGAGTTAAGGTCAAAACGATACACATGTCATTTTGAATTATCCACAACCAGCATCGAGAACATGTTGTTTGTGTGTGTGTGTGTGTGTGTGTGTGTGTGTGTGTGTGTGTGTGTGTGTGTGTGTTGTTAGTCACTACATAAGAAGCTTTGTCACTGTTTACGCAATTCAGCACAACGATAATGGAAGTTGAGGGCACAGTACAAAGCGATCGGTGTAACTGATACGATGTGATCATGCAAAAGGACAAGTAAACAATCATTCCCATCCACCAGAAACAGATGCCAATAGGATGTCTTGCATGGGTGTAATGCACTAAATGGGCTCAATGATGGCAGTTTGCTGCTAATGTAATTATGGTGCTTTTGCCAAAAACATGAAATTAACATGAGTTGATGTTAGCTGAAGATTGTGTCGCTGTGTTTACCATTGTTGGTCTACGGCAGGGTTTAAAACACAAGAGAAAATATTGTGAAGGTGCACATATTATGATGGCACCCTGATAATGTAAGCTCAATTTATGTATATTAGAGTAAAAGGTTGCCAAGAGATGAGAGATGAGTTAATATCCATAAAACCATTTGGTTTGGTTAGAGATTTGCAATGTAAAATTCTAGTGTCAAAAACAAATGCCTTATTCGAAGAGCATAAATGTAACTGATCTAGGTAAAAAAGCATTACGTTTTACTTACTTAATGTGTCCTTTATGAGTTTTGGGTAGGCACTTCGATTTTTTTAGCAATGATTTACAAAGAGCGCAGGCAAGGATGAAAGTTTATTTAATTCAGACAAAACACCTGAGTAATATGCAGCCACCAAAAAACCCAACATGTCCAAAGTCAGACCCAACTACTAACAGTTGTTTTTGATCATTTTAAGTTTAAGTTTGACATCAGTAGCACAGACAGCATACAGCAGCACGAGCCCAATATCCTGACAGAAAACTCATAACGCACGCATTAACGAGAGAATATTGTACTCCTTCTGATGCGGATGTTTTAGGGCAATGTCTCATTATTACTAGAGGGAGGTGGGAGTCAAAGAGTACAAAGAGAATACGAGTGAGAGACAGAGATTGGAATGAATGGTTTAATAGACTAAATGAGGGGAAATAGGGAGAAAAGCATGAGTAGAAAATGGTTTACCAGGAAAAGCCACTGATACTGCCGTTTTTCTACTTTAGTTTGGCTTTTGCCACAAATGCACATCCCACCCGCTCACTCTCAGTCTTGTTTTTTTTCACCTTCACTTAAACACTCTCAGTGAGTTGAAAAATTGATGTATTCCCAATGTGCTTTATTTTTTTTACAATGTGAGTTCATTAGGGAAACTAATGACAAAAACCTTTATGATGGAGGTACTTAATGTAATCTATACATTAGCATCCATGAATATGAGTTTCCTACAGTAATTCCTTGGTAGACCTTGGTAGAAGTAAAAACACTAAAAAAATAAAAAAAGTATAATAAGATTCAGTTGTTTTATGTAATAACAGAAAAGCAACAATGTTTCCTACTCATGCTAATATTTCATTTATTACTGATTTAAGTTATCTTACTTTACATTACAACATTTACATATTATTTTGCTTTTGATAAAGGCTTAAGCATATACACAAATATACAATCATTGATATTAGTAGCTGCGATGGACTGGTGACCTGTCCAGGGTGTACACCTGCCTCTCGCCCGTTGTAAGCTGGAAAAAGGCGCCAGCAGACCCATCCGACCCCAATAGGCACAAGAGTGTACAGAAAATGGATGGATGGATATTAGTAGCAGTATTTAAGTGTAAGTATTAGAACCTGAAAACTACAAGTTGAGCTGCTTCCATGCGATTTCCTATCTTGTCATTTTTTATGACAAGACAGGATGATCAAGTTATATTATATCTTTAAAGTATGCGTAACAGGTTTTATACAGGTTTTTCCTAATGTCTTGCAATATTCAGTCAACCGTATCTTTATGGACATTACTTTGTGCACAAGTGCAAAGTGAAACGAAAACATAGGGAGGCCCACTTCCAAACTGTTTCAAACAAAACTAACCAAATATTTCTTGATACACTAAACAATTGAGAGCTCTTGACTAAAGCAGCAAACTCCAGACAAACAGACCCATACCATAATCGTCTCTGCACCACATTTTATATTTAACAATGCCCAGTAGTTCTCTACACAACTTCCGAACCCACACTAGTTCTTTGGTTTGCAAAGACAGAAACACAAGAGATTCTACACTTGAAAGCATGTCTCTATGGCACCTTAGCCAAATCCTCTGCATTGCACTTGGTTATATAAGGCTTAAAAGCATCTGCCTGCTATGAAGAGTTTCATGACGCTTTCTTCACATTGTTCTTGAGCTATTTACAAAGAGGACAAGAAACTCTAAATGTAGTAATAGTGGTAGCTCTAAATGTGCCCCCTAGTGGTCAAATAATAATTAGTTGAAATAATTAGAAAGGGATACCTATAGTTTATATTTCATTTTAAATTAGTCAGCATTTCTTGGAGGTTAAGCGGTCTACACAGATGACCATAAAATAAGAATAAAGAGTTACTGCTGAATTGTTTTGGGGTTTTTTAAACAGTGGTACCCAAACACATCTTTATCACAATAGTTGGTACATGTAAAGAAAAGACAGAACAGAAAGGTATTTAATATTTATGTAGATTTAAATTCCACCATGTGAAGAGCTCTAAGAGAGGACTTTCATCAGAGTATGCTTTAGAGTGTGTGGGTATATTTGCTCAAGATATCTAAATTATTAATGTTGCAGTTAGTTTTAAGACACCTCTGCACACGAAACATCAATAATTTTAAATCAGCCAGTTGTAGTCATTCCATGGGTGCAAAGATATGCAATAAAAACTATTTGCTTCTGTTTAGTCTTTGCTCGTCTACCACTTGATTTGTATTCATCTCCCATTTGCTCATTTCAGAGGATATTCTGAGTCATTGCTGTCACAGCTCACCTTAGCTTAATTAGTCACACCTGACAATTGCCTGACATGCTCTGCCAAATTACCACATATACTTATTCTCCTAAGGAAGAATTGTTTTCTCGCCACTGAGGTTGAAATATTAACCAATAGAGTCTTTCCAATAGATTGAACCCAAACAAAAAAAAAGACGTACATTGGATTTGTTTGAAATTGCAAATGTGTGTACCTAAAGCTGCAGCATCTATTTAAAAAAGTGCACATATCACAAAAAATATATTTTGACAGGCTAGACAATTAAAGTTAGGGAACATTTATCGATGCCATGTACAGTATTTAGTCAATAGAAGCCATTATTCTTAAGTAGCAAAAGAAAAAGAAAAAAATAATTGCTCAAAATCTCAACATATGTGAGAAAAAAAATCAGTTTCTTTCTGTGATAAATGAAATATGAGGGGATGCATGTGAGGAAAACCGGAAGAGTACGGCTTTAATACTGGAGATTCCCCTTCTGTTTTTGTGTTAATATTTGCTGACTATACATCACAATAGCTTATATCCCAGGTAAGAGATGTGGAAAAACCTTCATTTTTGGTCTGGCTTTTATTTCAGGTGGATTGTCATGCAGATGTAAATAGAAAAATGCCAGAGAACAATTGACATTTGTGTGAAAAACATATGGCTAGCCAGTGTCTAACATTAGTATTCAAAGCAATCTAGCAATTTGGAGATGTGAGATGAATAATCATTGAGGAGCTTCGCTCATTTTAGGCTAAAACCTCAAAATGTTGAAAACATTCAAGATAACATATTTATCGTCAGAAATTCTTCTTGAATGTTGAGAACTTCAACATAAAAAAAAATGTCACAGCTAGAGGAAAACAACATTTACGTACATTTTTTCAGCACAAATTTAGCTTGAAACACAAAGACATACAGTGAACCGATCGGAGATAAAATTAGCTACTTTTAGATTGTCACATTAGCCAACTCTGGTTTGCAATCATAATCAGCAAATTCTGCATTGGGTGGACTATATCAGAAATCCGTAGCTGTATGCATGTAATCAGATATATATCTATGAAAATATGATAAGCTACACCTGTATATCAAACAGCTCTGCAATAATAGGACAGCAGTGGGTATAAGCTCGACCAATAAATGATGATTAGTCTGCAGACTGTTCTAGGGGGCAAAACAACATAGCTGGAAAGGAATCATGGACAAAAAGAGGTTGTAGCATCTTTGTAATTCTGAATTCTGTATTTAGGTATATCTTTCAATTCTGATTTGTGTCTGAACCTGTTTTTTGTTTTTTTTATTGCATCCTTGTATGGTTGTTATTGTTTAATTTCTTCAGTCCTGTGTCCAATATATCTTTACTAACTAACAACAGGCTTCAGTAAGCAACAATACAAAGAAAAACATACATCATTAATTAAATTTGGCAAGTTATGTTCGGGAAGTGCATTCTGACGAAATGTGAGCCTAAATCACACCAGCACAGACTGATTCAAGTAACATAAAGTCGACTTTTCCTTCACAGATGAAAAATTGAATAATGTGCAGCTGCATTAAAATAACGAGAGGCATTTCAATACTATGAAAAGCTGTCTGTCTCAATTCCTTGCTTTCTCTAATTCCTCCTTAATCTCTAGTCAACGCCTCATGAGCTCCCTTCTGTCAATAGTTCCCTGCAAGCTCACCAGCATGTGTGAAAGAAACATGCAATTCTTCAAAGCAAAGCTAGATTGTCACTGGAGAGTAAACTCAAAGCACATTCTGGTTTGTAACAGATTTTGCCTCAATGTTACCATAATCAAGTTTAAACATGAAGCACAAACCAAAGGATTCCTGATTAGTTGTGTAAAGTCAGTGTGTGTTGGCATAAATTGAGCGGACCAAGTTAGAACTGTTTTGTGTCACTCTAAATGAAAATGCATGCCATGAATTGCCTCATCTCATAAATCCTGCATTGAGTGACTGTCCAGTGGTTCGGTGTTGCTTAAAACCTGGCCCTAGTATAAATTATTTTAACACCCCATTCAAACTGTTTGTTTGGAGATTATTTACTCACTCGTTTATGTGGCTGTGTCCACACCGAAGTCAATTATAAAGGCAGTGTGGAACTTTACCATGTTTAGTTTGTGTGTGAACCTGAAAACCAAGACATTTTAAACAACACCCAACTTAAAAGATGTTAGAAAGTATATAATAGACAGGTGATTTAACAAACTTCTTGGCAAATTTGATAAATCAATACACTTAAGAAAAGTAGCATGAGGTAATAGTAACCCTGAGCGTTGCACTGTTTGCTGACATTTGGTTGTAAAGGAAATATAGTGTTCATTTTTACAACAACACTCGCCAGACCAATATAAATATGTAGATAACTAAAACTAAAATAATTTAAAAAAGGAAACGTTAAAACTTTCTCCACTTATTTAGTAATTACCTGTATCTGCTGTGTTTGGACTGCAAACAAAAAGAGTTCACATTTTGCCCATTCAGTAAACCTTTAAACCTTTAATTAAAACCTTTGTGGACATTTAGAAATTTTGAAAACGCCTACTAGAGAAATGAATATGTCTGGAAAACAAACTCAATTACATTAAAAAAATTCTTTGCCAGATGTTTCCATTAACTGTACCTGGATCAATATAATTCTCGCCCAAATATCAATAACTTATCTTGTGTTGTAGAATATTAGTCAATGCAAGCTTTACAAGGTAAACAAGACACAAAAATTAAAATGCCACATCCTGCATCCTTAGGAGTCTGCTAAACGTCTACCACGTTCACTGCAACGGTTCACACCTACAGCAACTAATAGCACCCACACGCATTCGTAAAGAGAAAATTTACACACGCTCATATTAGTGGTATTTGATAGACTCATGAATTGTCTTTTTTTCCCTTCACATTTTATAAAAACAAAAGTTTATATAAACGATATTTGGAAGGACATTTGGCAGTGGAACCCCCAGAGGATAAAGTTCCTGATCCAAGGGGTCTATAATGTATTCCCGAGCACATCAAACCTGTTCACCTGGGGCAAAATGGAGACACCTTTATGTCCCCTATTTCCAAGAAGGGGACCTTGGAACACATCTTAGCAGTTGCTCCAAGGCACTGAGCGAGGGTCGCTATCGATGGAGGCACGATCAGGTCCTCAAGTCCATAGCTGAGACAATCACCAAGGGAATTAAGGACAGCTGATCCACCCCAAGCTACAGCCAAGGCCATCCAGTTTGTGAAGGCAGGACAGAAGCCAGAGAGACGATCAAAGAGCTTCTTGGCTGGGTTGCTCTCCACAGCCCGAGCCTGGGTGATGACAGTTAACCTGGAGAGGCAACTGAAAATATCACCACACATCACCCAATCCAGATTGAGACCAGACATCCTCCTGGTCTCTGAGGCTACGAAGCAACTGGTCATTACAGTTCCATGGGAGGATAAGATGGAGGAGGCACAGGACAGAAAAAGGGAGGAGTACCAGGAGCTGGTGGAGGACTGTCACAGCAATGGCTGGAGGGCTAGATGTATGCCAGTGGAGGTGGGGAGCCGGGGATTTGCCAGCCACTCCCTGAGCAAGGCCTACGGCATAAGAGGGGTCAATTGGAATAGAGCCACCAATAGCAATACAGCAGCAGAGAAACCGTCTAGATGTCTCTGGCTGAGGAGGGGAGGGAAGTGGGGGGAGTAGACTGCCACTTGGACACAGGCCGGGGTCTGATCAGCCCTGGTCGGGTCGCCTGGACGAGGATGTCTGTTGTGAGACCTGAAACACCCAATGACTCCAGGACAACAACACTAACGATGTGTCCGAGTCAGTGCATCAGGGAGTTGTTTGCAAACTAAAATTGCTATGTTGCTGCAATGCTGTACAATTTAAGATAAAATAGAGGCCTTTTTTTCTGGTGCTGTAACCCTTTTTGACTTCTATATTGGACAACAGCTAAATGAATTCTGCAAATACTGAAAAAATTTTCCAAGCACATTATATTAACTTATTGGCCGGGTTGTTCTCCTTCACCACACCATCAAGTTCCACAAGTTGGTTTAAAAAAATGATATTGCACAAGAAAACTATGTTTTGGACATATCAACCATAAATGTTGAAAACTAATACACAGGTTAAAAAAAAATACAAAAAAAGCTGAAATAAAGAATATATGGACCTTTGAAATGCTCATTGAAAGTTGTACAAGGAAGGTGCACCAGCACAAATACACAGGCGAGATCCCACAGCTTGCACAATGTCAAGCCTATTCTGCAATGCACACAGCGTCAGGCCTACTTTTGTTAAGCTGTCAGATTGGTTGTATAGCATGTATGGGCAGAGCGGGCTGCAGAGAGCACAGAGGGGAGGAAGGAGGTGGAAGTAAACATTGAAGATGCAATAAAGCTTCACAGACATCAGAGATGTCTGGTTGTGTGCCGTCAGAGCACTGATTCATACTGATGGCCGCTCACCTTGAGTTAGCTTAATTAATGCCACTTTTTTTCTCACTGTTATTTCAATTTTCCTTTTCTTTTCCGGCTTCTAATTCCCAGACTCTCCTACATCAGGCCTTAATTTGTGACAGCTAAATCTTTGCAGAGCCAGAACATATCCCTGTATGCTTTCTCTTCTGCAATAAGGCTGCGATTTAAGAAGCCCCATCTGGCCACAGATTTTAAGTGTGCCTTTAAGACAGCACAAATTAAAACAGGCTCATACTATAATATCGTTTCAGTTTTAAACTAAGGGTACTCAAATTAATTGATGCAATTTGGAGCTACTATGCAGTTTTGAATTCTGTTTAAAATCATTTGGACAGCATACATGCACTGTTTAGAGACCCAAACAGCTTTATACTGAAGACATTGAAGCACATATTTTATCTCAAATGGACATACCTCAGACTGTGTCTTTGCCTTATACTTCATGATAAATGGGGAGGATGAGAGGTATTTGGTGTCTAAGGTTCGGATCGGCCACCAGTCACGGCACTTAGCTCTGCCATGAAGACAAATGGCTCATGGAAAGCAAATGTACACATCCACAAACTGATGCTTGAGAATGAAACAAGCTTTGTGATATTAGTGAAAGGTTTAGAAATTAGTGGGGCTTTTAAGCTTCAATGTGGAAAAAAATGTGGTAAAAAAGAAGGTAGTGAAGGGATAAAACAATTATGAAATAATTAACCAATGTTTAGCAAATCTTATTTTAACTTTCATATTTGATATGTAATGAAGTTGCAAGATATTGAAGAAAGTATACATCCATCAGTAATATAGTTTTTCATTAGGCTTGAGATTAAACACATTTTATAACCTACAGGTCAGTGTCTTTCTAACCCGTGAGTGCCGACCAATTTCTTCCATGCTTTTCTGTTGATGGCGAACACATGTAATTTCTCTAATGTGCCATATAGTTTTAATTTCATTTTCTAATATGACATAAATTCTTGCTGATGTCAAAGGAAATTCAATCCCATTGCCGAGTGAGACTATTAACCTAAAAGCACTTTTTCAAAACAAGGTCCTGAAGGTACTCCCCCCCATCCCTCAACACATATTCATCTCCCATCCCACTTGCCTTTACCCTAACATTCACCCTATTATTTTCCTTTGCCATTCTCCCCCACTTTCCACATTTTATTTCTTAACCTTTTACCTCTCTTTCTCTTGCACTAAACCACAAATGCAATTCTATCATATGCAACACCAATACCCCTACATTCTTTGTTTAGCTCACTCGGCTGAAAAAAAAACATCAGACATGCCTGTGTGCATCTTCAGACAGCTAATGTGTTTAATAGGATTTTCTTTTTTTTGCCCACTCTCATGCATATAACATACATACATAAAGTAAGAGTATCCATTTTTTGTGTCTATTGAGGTTTAAATAGTTGCATTGTCCTAGTTAGGATAATAAAACTTGCATGAGAATGGATGATCGAAATTTGCTGAACCCTTACTACTTTTTAATGGTGGAAATACAGCACACTTTTCTGAAAGGTTTGATAAGATGCATCCTGAATTTGATCCTTATTTTTAAACAAAAAAAAATGAATTCACCAAACATGGGTCCCTTAAACTTAAATTAAAGCTGCAATGAAGACAAGATGTTGAAAGTATCCTGCTTTCGTTTTCAGGGTGCACTCTTAGATTGGGTGGAACAGCATGGTATATGCAAGACTTTTAAAAATGGACAAAGCTTCTCTGCCAATTAGTAAGTTATGTGTGCTTGGACTGGAGGTCTCACATGTCACTTTAACTAAAAAAAAGAAAAAAAACTGGGCTTGTCTATGCCACTGAGTCAGTGAGAAAATCTCAGAGGAACCCCTTCCTACTACGACCAGAGTGCAGCTTTGAAGAGCGATGCAGGATTCAGAGCTTCTGCAACTGCTGGCATTGCACGACTGACCGTCACAAGCTGTTGGTTTCCTTTCCTTCACCATTCCATCCGCGATAATTAGCACTCTCTCCCGTCTTTTAACTTTTATATCGTTCATTTACAAGTTCTGCTGCGAATCCCTGTCCTGCAAAACCTTACCTTCTTCACATTTCTCCTTCTTTACTGTCTTGGTCTCTTCACACCAACCCCATTAGTGTGGCAGTGGCTGCCTCCAATCTAGATTCCTGGCCTTCTTTAGATTGAAATGATTATTCATTTTGTTCACCATCTGCCACATTGAAAACGGGCACACAACAATTATGTCAAATACAAAAGCTTGTCCGCCCCCACTCCGACTGCAATTGCTACTTTAAGGATTTTGCCAGCAGGATGACAAGCAGCCGAGCTGCGGAGTGTCTCGTGTGTCTGCTGTGTGAGCATGTTTTGCGACCATGTTATGTGTGAGCTCGAGATTGGCTCATCCTCCCAGAGGAGAGCACGATTCAGAAACAGAAACTCATAAATCAGCCAGTCCCTTAACTCGCTCCTTTAGTCCTTCAACTCCCTGCTCTGTCTTTCATCTCTCCATCCTCGAATCCCATCGTCCCTCCTCCTACAGCCACTCTGAGGACAGTTTGAGGCATCAGTGACGCAGATACATAAGGATTCCCTCTTTCTTCCCGTTACATTTATTCATCTTTAAAAAATATCAGACTTAATAACGTTCTGTTATCATAACTTTTGTATTTAAATCAGTAACTTTGCATCAACCAGAACAAATTCATAACAGCCTCTTGATAAAACTACAAATCTTTTTATGGTCTTGTGTATAAGATATCCGCTGATAAGCAGTATTGTTATTGTGCGTGCAATACATTTTTTATAATACCATGGTGAGATTCCAATTACTGTCATCCGTTACATCATAGATATCCACAGTGTGCATGTTTCTAAGTTTACTAAAGAAGAAGAAAGGAGTCTGTGAAGGAAGGAGGAGATGGAGCCCTAAATAGAACAGCTGCATCTAATGGGAACTGGCCCTAAACCTGCACTGCATCACACACTCAAAGACACCACTTACCTGAAACGGTAAAACCATCCACACTGAGGTGCTGCATTCCTTATAAGTATATACACAAATTCAAGCGCCATCCAAACAATGTAAAACATTTTCATCCACCCGATTAATACCACGACGAACCCAGTACCAACATCTAGCCTTTCATTAATCAATCTTTTTGGTTCTCTTTGCCTCACGAGGACAAACAACATGACCAACAACTGCAGAAAATCTGTGAGGCGCTTACACAGAGCCACGTAATGGGGAGACGAAGATCAGTACTCCTGACAGAATAAGCAAAGAGATTTTTTTTCCTTTATGTTGTTCTTAGTTTTCTAACATCACTGGTGGTTAGAAAATGTGAAATCCTTGGTGTATAATTCTGGTTTCAAATGCTCACTCTTGGCTTTCTGTACCAAGTTTGCATGTTCCTCTACTGCATACCTTGGTGTGCATTAGGAGAACAAACTATCCAGTTTCTACTTTGTCTGGACACTTTGGCCAAGATGCAATCAAACCTTATTCCATTCACTGTTGGATATTTACACCAGCCAAACTGTGACCGTGCAAGAATTAAGCATATTTGGAAAATTTGAGGATGGACGTTTCAGTCTTCAAGAATCCGAACAGGAAGTTGTATCTGTTTCTGCCTCTATCTGAAAAGAACCAACAAGCGTTAGAAGCAAAGGATTAAAAAGTAGCAGCGGAAAATGTACTATTTGTTTACGCTTACAGAGATTTTTGGCATGTCCCTCTCTTTAAATTGTCATATATGAAATCGGGATGGGATAGAGGGCAGTGATGCTAAGCCTGGTTTTGCAGGATAATTCTTTGTGTTAATTCCGTGGTTCCGTTCCACTGTCAAACCTAGCTTAGTCTGGACGAATGATTCCGTTTCCCTAAAATTTCCACCTCCATGTGAGTAGTTGGTGCTATATACATTAGCCTAAATTAATTGAATAGCAAACCTACCCCCATACAAAAACAACTACTCATTGCTAGTCTGTAACCTTGACTTCATCCAATTTTTGTTTGCCAATCTAATAACCTGCCACATTATTTCAGAGCTGGACGTCTCCCATGGTGAAACAAATTACTGCAGCTGGAAAGAAAAAACCACTTATTTTGCAACACATACCGCGCTATTACTGCTATTATTTAGCAGCTGTTTAGCCAGCGTTGATTTGGCTAAACTTCTACGACTCAATGTGGGGTCGTTTGCCCCAAAACAAGCAGGTGTTGTTAAGAGAAAATGTTTAGACCAGTGGACTGCTTATATCTAAATGCAAGAGGGCATAGAGCTGCATCATAAAAAGCTAGTTTTTCTAAAATAGGAAGTTTATAGAATGTTTCTATATGTTAAGTAAAATTAACAGGGTGCTAAATAATAAAAACTTCAGCAGGTGAGGATGGTACTTATTTTCAGTTTTTTCTTCTTCTATTTCCCTTACATAACTCAGTGGAGCCATGCTGAAGAACATCCCTGCCTGTTTCTAGAGCTACCAATTTATGTGACAAAACACAGCAGCACATTCTTTGCGAAATAAAGTCCTGATCAGAAGTTTAAATACCTTGTTCTCCCTCTTAAGGTTGTATTCCTTTTGCATTTTAGGAGAGGGATTTTAATTTTGTTGGATGGTATGATGATACAGCTCTCATATTTTTAAAAAGATTCAAAATAGGGCTATGGTTAGTTTTTTTGGGTATCCATTTACAAAGCTGCTATTCTGTTAAAATCAGTGTAACTAGTGTTTAACCTTCTGGGGTTCAAAACATGTCTTGCTTTCCCTAGCTTATTAGCCATGCTCACAAAAATTTAAAAGGAAATATTTTCACACAATGTTTTTTCCTTATGACGCAATCTATGCTCTTGCGCTGTGCATAAGTACCTCCTGCAGTCCGTCTACCAGTCACTGTTAAAACAGATGAACGTGACACCTTAAAGCAATAGCAAGTAATTTTTCAACCTACATAAAATATTTTCATAAGTTTTCTGATTATACGTAAACTTACAGCTCGTTGAATGACACCTCTGTCATGGCCCGAAGGGATAAGTATCGCTTTACCAGTGACTAAGATACTTTGAGGAGGGTGGCAGGAAACCTGCCACACAAAACAACTAGAAAAGTGCTGACTGCTTTACAAAATACATCACTTCCCCTTTTCTTATTTTCAACATCATCATATGAGATTGCTTCGACACAATTACATTGATCACTTCATCGCTATTCATCCATCGCTTTTGTCCCGTAGCTTCCAAAATCGAACAAAAGTGAAACTTCTATAGTGTTGCTTTTAAGCAATTTACTGCCAAGAGTAAAGCCAACTTGTGAAAGTTGATAGTTTTCTACTTGGTACTTTGACTAATTTCTTTAGATTTTTCAATGATATCACACCGAAATTTAGCCTTTTGGAGGAGTTGCTTTTAAGTTTACATGTGCTTTGTCAAGCATATGTAACAAACATAAACACAAAGAGAACATTTAAAAGCATAGCTACTATTTTTTTTATATAAATTTACTAGATGCTAATTATTTTTTGCAAAAAAACCAAAACAAAAAACAACTAGATCTTTATCAGAGGAACCACAGGCTCATCAAACTAAGTGGCTCCTGAAAATCAGGGGCACAAAGAGTTTGCTAAACAGCAATGGTAAGTTAGCTTTTAAGACTATTTTGAGTAAAATTTATTTAGGATTGAGCATTTATTTTTTGCTTGTAAGTTTTTTTCCATGGAATCAATTCATCATGGCAAATTAATGGGTAAAAATATAAAAGATGAGTCCAAGATGGGCATGTAAGGACTCTCAAAAGATAAAACACTGCATATACTTTTATATTATTGGGCATATTTCCAGTAACTTAAAGCAGCTCTAAAGCTGCACCAAAACTGTTTACACTAGTTTCCTAAAGCTGTTTCTTACATGCCTTTATTCAGTCAGGGAAAACTAGGGAGTGCTTGTTTGGAAAATTTGGGTTATTGTATTCATTCTGAATGACTTTGGCTTGAATGAGATTTTACGACAAGACTCAAATAGCAGGGAGTGGTGTAGAGGCGTTTTAATCATTAAAGTAATGTGACTTGATAACTGTATATCTGATAATAAAATGTGTTTAGTGTGAGACAGATTTCCTGTTAATGTGTGTAAATCATATCCTTGTTCTATCCGTAGGTCACGACATATGCGTCTTACTGTCAGACATAAACATTCTGGCTGATCGCTGTGATTACGAGGGCCACTTTCATCCTACATGCTACTCTCTTTCAGCCTCTCTGACACAGTTTCTACAGGATTCTGGTTGCTTAGTAACCAGCCACAGTCCGAGGATTCCTGTGTCCGCAGAGTGAACGGGAGAGAGAAGAGTTGAGGATAGGAAGGTGGAGCGTTTCGTGTCTTTTCTGTTAATTTTTTTTGCAACTTTGTTGAGATTCGTCCGCTGTTTCTTATTCCTAAGTCTCATTCCTAACATGTCCTGTATTATTTCACTTCAAACCTCCCTATCTGTTTTTCCCTTTCCTTATATTTTTCAAAACAGTCTCACGCTCTAAATTGGCAAGGGAGAGGCAGGGGGGGGTTGATCAACTCCCTCTCATTTCCCTTCTCCTTTTGCCTTTTTCTGCCTTTCCTGTCTCTGCCTCTGCATGGCAATGGCTACTACAATGGCAAATAACATAAAGCACTATTATCCAGTACATGCATTTTAATCTCTTCATAAATTGTATGTGTTAATTGATCATCCTATTAATCCTATCATGTTAAACCCAGTTATGTTTTATATTTTCATATCAACACAATTTACATCTTTAACAAAACTAACGTGAAGGGAATATATTTTTACAAATTACTAAACAGAAGCTACAGCAGAAATGTACTGAAGTTTTTCACCCATTGGGTCAAGTGTTTATTTGGGATTTCAGGGGTCTCTGGGGAAGTGTACAGTGCTGATATAACCAGTGCCGACTAAACAGCGACCAGCGAGAGAAACAGAAAGTAGTGTAAGGAGGAAAGAAAGGAACAGAGCATAAGCTGCAGATCGGTAAAAAAAAAAAAGATTATGGTCATGAGAATAAACACTTATAGTGTGTAAAATGTAATACCTGTGTTGTGCCTGCAAGATGCAAAAACATCAACGTTAAATAGGATAAAATTGAAAAAGACAACATGGGAAAACACACTAAGTCCTAATACAAACCTTAGGGTCAGATGTACTGTTTGTGATTGGATGAAACCTTGTTATCTATATATCCCCTAGGGTTCCCCATACAGTATGTGCGTGCCAACATTGAATACATAGAAAAAAACTTTATGGAATAAAATAAATCTTTTAGGACTCTCGAGGAATCTAAAATTGTGTGTCAGAGTTGTGAAACCTAAAAAAAATCTTTCTCAACACAAAGAATTTCCAGCAGATTGTTGTGATGTAAAAAATGTTTGGATAAAAGTACTTCAAAGTCTATATACCTTAGTTGAGCCGTTTTATAGCTGAATAGCATTATCTGACTTTAGCAATCAAAAAAACATGTTAAATAAAATTTGAATTTTCATTTCATTTTTGATTAGTAATATTAGCTATGTCTGTGCCGAAAACGACAAATTTAAAATGGCATGTATTTTTATTTGTTTACGATTTATTTATGATAAAGAGAAGAAAAAACCCCATCTCCAACAATGTGAATTGATGCAGCTCAAATGTTTGACTCCCACAGACCCCATTACATGAACCAAAGCAAAAAGGTCAAAGCTTACTGCTTGTATTTCTCTGCACCAGCAGATGGCCATATGCCATGCCCTGCCTGGCAGCATATGGGCATCTGGACACACACCAAGTCATGAGTGGTAAGTACAAACAAAGACACATTTCTACACACTGTACACATCCACGCAGCAATTATGCTTGTTAAAAAATACATTTAGCAAAAACCTGCAACGTATGTATCAACTAAGAGGTGATCAAATACAAATACTCACACAATAAGCCACTATTAAAGCACCCTCAAATCCTCGTGAATGTGTTAATGCATTCTGGGAGCCTTCTGGTGTATCTCTGTATCTCTCTGCATGAACTGTTATGTTTGGTTTTTGCGCATATTTGCAAACCCTCCATAATAGCCTGTGTATCTGTATATGCGCGCGACACATGCAGACTAGAGTGTAGCCATGCATGCGCAGTTAATCTTGGCAACTTTCTCTCATGAACCCACCTGATTCACATGCACAGATTGGCCTCCAATGACCAGGCACATTCTCGGATTAATATTATATAAGCACTGCCTCAAGGCTTTTATCTTGCTTCTTTGTAGCATAAGAGCAGAAGATACCAACTTTATTGTGTAACATATGCAAATAAAAGACAGCTTAATAGGAATCCCGACTTTCTTTAAGTAGAAGGTGAAGCGATTTGAAGAGAAAGAACTACCCAAAGCTCATAAGTGCCCTTAGTATTGTGTTAAGGCCAGAACTTTCTTCTTGGTGTTTCAGATCGATCTGTAATTGAATCCATAAGTAGGTATTAGAGATAAAAGGCTGAGTTCTCTGTCTGAATGCATGTTATATTACTCAAATCCGCCACTTTCAATAGAAGCTTATTATGCTGCAAGTGGTAGCAAATGTATAATACTTCAATAAACCATCTGCTACATTATAGAAATTGGTTTTACAATGCAGCATTCAATTATTGGGCTTCTTCATGTTAGTTCCTTCAAGTGATGCACTTGTATACCTGCTGGTGGTTTGGAGGCATACATGTTTTGTGTGTTTGCAGTATGGCGATAAGGGGAGTAGGATATCTGCAACAGATGCAACCACACCAACTGACCTGTGGGCTGTCATGGTGAATAAGATCTGATGACGTGGTTTCACCGTGCTATGTTATGTAAGCAAAGGCCGTGGTGTGCTCACTGACACATCTGTCAACATGTTTTCGGCTCTTAATATATCCTCCATTGTTTGTTTGGTGCTGCCCTACTGACAATTGTGGGTGATTTTCTTTTTGTTTTTACCAAATTTGGTTTCATGTGATTTATAATTGCTTGAGTTTGTTAAAACCAATAGATTACATTAAAGATCCCTTAATGTAAATTATTTTTCATGTTTGACATGATGTCCCTATGAAATTCTTTACAGACCATGTATCAATTCATACCTGATAAGTGTCGTACCTATTTAAAATGGAAATTATTTAACGCAATCTCCTATATTTTTCTCATGGTTTAATAACAAGGACTAAATATCGACCAGAAAAACTTCTGAATCTGTCAGATTTTATAAATTACCATTAACTGAGGTAGATTGTTATAGAAATACAGAGGTATTGCCATCTAGTGTTGAGGCCAACGTCTCAACATGTTGCACTGTGTAACAATGTATTTAATTGTAACCTTACATGTTGGTCAGTTGAACAAATCATTGTGGCTCTTACTTAATGTATGATGAATGATGCTAATATATCTGCTTGCATATGAGCATGGCTGAGTCATATGGAACCCTTTCTTCTATTTGCAAACACGTGTTCATTTCCTCACATTTCACTCTCTTTGTAAGTAACATGTGGAAGTAACAGGTCCTAAAGGATGCTAGAGCCCTTTAATCAGTCTGAAAAGATTTTCCCAGCACAAGAAAAACTGAGATTTAAAAGCATGACTCATCATTTATCTTGCCTTTGTTATTTTTTACTCTCTATCTAGCACATCTCCTTTTAAGTTATGAACAGAGACCTTCAATTTTATAGTGGAGTTGAAGGGTCTGCCCTGTTTAGCAAATGACTTGGGTTCAGAGATTGAGAGTGAAAAGAGAAACAAGAGAGGCAGCAGAGACACAAAAATCCAGAGAGATACCTGCAAAATTTTAAAGATAAGAGCAGGAAAACAGATTTCAGCCTTTCTACACACCAACCAAGGTTCTCATCGAAATCTGGAAATCAAAAGGAAATGTTTAAGGTATTGCCACAGAGTTGAAAAATACCTTATCTTCTCTGTGTTCATTCCAGGCACAGGCAAATGTAAACAAACAAGCAAATACGGACACAACGCCCACCAGATTCCACCAGATTAGTGGATTTCGGGTTTTCCTGATGCCTTCCATTTAAAACCTAAATATGTGGAACGAAGTTGCAACTATTCCCTTCCTGAGAGTCTGCTTCAAATGACTTATGCTATGGAAGAACTATGCTGGGTAAACAGCAAATGGCAGCTTTGCCATACATAGTTGTCATGTTATCAAGTTCAACAGGGTTTCAGTTCCTGCTTCCAAACTGTGTTAGAAGAAAGGTAGAATTTACTATAGGCATAGTTTGTGTGTAGTGGAGCCCAGGAGGAAACTGCAACATATATCTAGTGCTTTAATTGGTTTTTATTAGGAGCAATTTATCCAATTGATGCAATTAGAGAGAGCACTTTAATTTTCTCCCTTGGCTCCATGGTTCTCTGAATCTGATCTGCAATGACACGCACACTGAAAGAAATGGTCTCAAGGATATACTGGATAATAGTAGAACAGAGTGTTTTATGTGACTTCACTTTAGCTTACAACAAACCTGCAAAAGATTTCCAATAAACCTGCCTTGTTTTCAACTCTCCTTTTTGTCTGAAGAACAGACAAAATAATCTAAACAGATTTTTTTTATACACAAAGAATAGATGGAAAATTGTTAAATATCAAGTCAGAGGTTGTGCTTTGCATGAATACTACTCCTAGTACTTATGTAAGTGTAGTTATTATTTCACACCAGCTGCACCAATATAAAATAAACACTTAGAACGTCTTCATGGTAAGCAATTTAACTAAACCATTACTCTTTAAAACCACTGTTAGAAAAAAAAATGCCTTGTCACACCTTTTGGGATAGGTCTCTAACAACCTGCTCATCAAGGGACGCAAACTTAGTGTCCTTCTTCTTTGCAGGAGAAAAGTAAAATTATATTATCTCTAAAGACAACATTCCTAATAGTGCAACAAAACTTTTATTAGATTAAGATCTGAACTTTGACTGGGCAATGTTAACACATCTATACTTTTAAACAGAGCCATCCATTGTTTAACTGCATGTGTGGTTTTACTGAGAACCTCATCTTCATTCATTAGTATTATTATTAGTATAGTATTATTATTCCATGTAATTATTTGTAGCCTTTCTTCTTCCACTATCCCTCTTTATTGTGGGAGTCGCACAAGGCTGTATCTTTAGTCCTTTACTTTTCTCTCTTTTTTTGCTGCCACTTGGATCAGTCATTGTCAAACATTATTTGTCATTTCAATGCAGTGTTGATGACATACCAATATATCTGACAGTAAATTCCAACAGCAATTTAGTTATTAATTGTTAAATTATTGATTAATTTTTATTTGAATTATGTAACATTGATTTTTTTTGTGCTAAATCTAACTAGGCAACTCCCTATTCAGGTTTGTCCAGCAGAGTAACCCTCTTGATCTACAGTTACAAATGACCTTTTTTAGTAATCTGTTTAATGCACACATACTCAAAAAAGACTTTCAGATCTTACTGACTAAGTAATTGAAATATAATATACTGTATACCACAACTCTGTCATTGTCTGTTGCTTACACAGCAAGTGAACCTAAAGCAAACCTAAATAAAAATGATTAATAATCACACTGGCATGTTAGCAAGTTTGCAAAGGCCTTATTATTTAATTAATGTGTATTGGAGCAAGGATGCCTACAAAAGCTGCAAAACATTAGCTCTCAAAAAACAGAGGAGAACCCTGGGATAGATTGGCATTGCTTTTCAAAGCCAAATCTCACAGACCATTCTGGCACTGCAGCTCCCTCCAGCTTAGTTTTACTGGCATCTAAAAATAAGAAGCAAATCTGTTCACCTTTTAAAAAAAGGTGGTCACGAGGCAAGAATGTCTAAACAAAGGAATGCTCACCTACAATGTTTTTTTTTAACCCATCTCTTTTCTTACACTTTTGCAATGTCTAGGCGTCCTTTATAGTAACAGGAAGGGAGACGCATTGTCATGCCCCATGTATGTCTCACTGACCCAGAGGGGCTGTACCTTTCTTATGTGAGATCATTAGGAGAGCAGACAAGATATATATATTCTACATAGTTTTATTTGTCTAGACAGATACAAAAAAGATATAATGTGCAACTAAGATCGTGTCAAAGAAAAAAAAAGATAAAGGAAATCTGAGATGTTAAAATGCCAATTTACAGGTGTAAACTAAGAAGCGTTTAAAGCACCATTGTACATTAATTTGGGATGGAGAATTTTAAAACATGCAGCTGCAATGGATTTGAAAAAACTGAACATATGATGCAGACCGTTTTTTAAACAAACATCTTGCAGCGATTTAACTGCATAAATGGCTCAGCGGTACACATTGTTCAGTAAACAATAGTAAAATTGTATTTAAGGTAGCGATAGCAACAGCTGACAACATGGGATGGACCTTGAACGGGATCTAAAACCTTTTATGACAACTTCGGGACGGCTAGTTTTTTGGAATCTAACAGGAAGTACATGAGTTAATATTAATTTAGGCATTTACAGAAGGCAGACAGGATTTATATGAACACACACATATACATATATATATATATATATATATACACATATACACACATATACATATACATATATATACATATACATATATATATATATATATATATATATATATATATATATATATATATATATATGTGTCACATTTGCAATCTAAGTTGTACCGAGGGAACATTCCATATGCATCCTGGTAAACACATGACAGGTACCTCAATATAATGTATTGCATATTAACAACCAGACAATAAAGCCTACTGAAAATTACCATGGAAACAAGAGCTTACATGGACAGCAATGAACCAAAAGCATCAAATTTGCTCCATTTTCTTTCCAAATTAGGATTTATGTTAATCCTTGCTCTGGACATGTAATATAGTGTTTCATGTTTATTATGAATTATTTACTGTGTACAAAATTGTAAAAGCCTTTTATCTAGAAATTGTTGTTGATGTTCTTTTTTACTGGTGCACTTGCAGTTACGGTACAGAAATACTCATGTTAGGATTATTTGTTTGTTTGATTGGCAGCAGGTTCTTTAATTAGGGCTGTTCAAGTGAAGCATGAGATGCCTATTAGTCTCCTTAACAGAACGGGGAATGTTGGGATTAGTCTTTCCACCAATTACAGAATGCACTTACAATCGTTATTATAAGCTAACTAAACACTGTCAAATACACGAGCTGCAAAATTACGATTTAAGTATGTTGTGTTTCCTCTCTTGTGAGAAGACCAAAGTGAAAATCTAGCACTGCAAATGGAAAGTGACAAAATGTTCATAACTTATTTTAACTGTTTTTTCTCAATCTTACATTTGCATCATAAATTCAAAAATACATTATTAATCCCAAAGGGTAATATATATGTTGGAAGTTGTTTTGTCCAAGCTTCATTGACGAGCTCTTGTAGATCCTGATGAGGAAGGATCTTCTGTAATGTTCTGCATTAACGTGAATCTGAATAAGCAAGAAAACACTGTGTTGTTGTACAACCCTCTCATGAAGAGGATGCCTAGGGTCGTCCATGATTTTCTTGATTGCACAAAGAATCCTTCGTTGAAGAACTTCCACTGAATTTTTCAAAAACTATCATGTTGTCAAGCCTTTTTAAATCCCTAGCTCAGATGCTACTACTCTAACAGACGATGGTACATAAGCGTACACTCTCCACAGTAGACTTGCAGCATCTTATTGTAAACTGTGGTAGCTAATGATCTTGTAATTAATCAAGTAAGTCTTGATAATGTGGACGTTCCAATTAAATGTGAACTTTTAGTTACAAATGACTAATGAAAATTATAGATATTCATAAGCAGTTGTATATAATAACCTACTATATTGTGGCAGGAAGTCATAGTCAGATGTCATTAAGTAAGTAAAAACTAAGTATTAGTAAGCAATTTACTTTTTATTGTACTTTACAACAACTGCATTTAACCAATACAGATAAGTACTTTATTTTGCAATGTGACACTCCAAGGTACATTACAAATACTCTACCAATAACTTGCAGTCGACCCAGCTAGAGTTAACATCTAGTCAATGCTTTGTTGTCGAACCAAATGTAATCACATTCTTCAATAGTAAATGGTTACCTAGAAATCTCTTTTACCTACTTTCACACCAATTTGAACATTCAACAGCTGAGTTGTGATGAATCTCTTTAACAAATGCAGACCCTTGAAGAATGGTGCAGCCAGGTAAAGTAATTTACTTGTCCACATAGTTTTTTTTTTTTAAAGAACACCAAAAATCAATATGCGTAGAAACATTTAGATGCACCAAAACCATCCCACAATATTTACAAACACCATACACTGTTTATTAAGAGTCAGGCATACACAGCTTACAGCTTTCATGCTCTACTTTTAAAAAATTTACTATTCAAAAACAGGGAGAAGAGAGAAATCGATCCATTATCTATGTACACTTATCCTCTCAATTTAATGGGAATCCAAGTCTATTGAGTGTGTCTGGGTGTTGTTGAGAGCCATGACTCTGCTATCTGTTTGTTGGGAGTTAAGAGCAAAAATACAGTGTTATATCTTGACTAACAGCCAGGTGAACGACACATAATGCTGTTTTTTATGTTTTTTTTATTTTACCTGACAACAGTATCATATTCCTCCACAAGCCAAATGATTTGCTTTTGATCATAAAATAAAACAAAATTCAATCCAAAATGAATGATAAACACTACTCTAATGAAGGCTGCCATGTGGTACTCACATATTTCACAGCGAATGCGATCCAACATAGACGTCCACAAATTTAGTTATCTCATAAGATCATATTGCAGTTTTGCGTAGGTGGAAAGCAAAATAACAAATAGCTGCCTAATAACAACACATTTACTGTTTGGTCAGCTTATTAATTTATGGCAGTGATATACTGTAGATAGGCCAGGATTTGGCTTAGAGAAATGTGTTTTCCTATGAGTGTTTCATAGCACCACAGATACTTTTCATACCACTGGAGCACAACGCTTGGAACTTACCATATGCTAGAGAAAAAGTCCTGAGACTTACTGAGGGTTAAAATTTAGAAGTGGTGGTACTGCGTACAGATGCGTCCAAGCCCCCTTAAAGCACTGCAATCAGGGCATAACAGTTTTTATCCACCTCTATTTTTATCCTATAAAATTGATTTGTTTTTCACTTGAAGTATTGAGGATTTTTTTAAATGCTTCTTTTGAAAGGGGTGTGCACATACTTGAGAGCAACTGCATAATATCTTTTTAATGCAAACAACAACTATCCAAGAATAATGATTTATACAACATAAAATGTGTACCCCTCTTTGTTTTTCTCTCCAATCGCCCTGTTGAATTTAAGTCTCTCTCTGCTACTTGGAACCAAAGCTCTCCACTGTCTCCCTCCTGTTATCCAACCTTATCTCTCTCCCCGCGTCTGTAGGGCCTGTCACATGCTTGAAGAAACCCAGCAGCCCACTCTGGCCCTGCTTGACAGCCTCCTGCTGTATACTTGTGTGTGCATAAATGGGTTTGTCCAGTGGGTATATGAAGAGATTATTGGCAGCTTCCACGGCAGTGCATGACACTACACATGCATCCTACTCCCACCTGTGTCTGTACGTGTGTAAACAGCAGTAATTATTTTATGGGTATTGCTTTTCCTGTATCTGTAATTACAGCTTGCATGTGGAGACAGTCTTATCTGCAGATCACAGTAGGGCTTGGAAGCTAACTTTGATCCGGTTAAGTGAAATGGGAGCTTAAACTCTCTAAGTTTGCAGATACTCACTTTGTATCTCACAGACACACACAAGTGAAAAATAAAAACCCTCATAATCTGCCTCCTAATTAGTCTCTTTTGTCCAACATCGGTTGAAACCATCAGCTCAGCTAATTTGTACCGTTTTAAGGCCCTGCCTATTAACATTTACAACACATTTATACATGATAAAATTGCTTCAGATGAAACATATTGTATCCAGAGATGTATAATAACCAAGTACATGCACTTCGTTACACTACTTAAGTAGTTATTTTGAGGATTGTACTTTACTTCACTACATTTAAAAGTTAAAACATTTATTTTTACTTCGTTACTTTGACATTTGCCACCTCGTTACAAATTATCTGGAACAAGCGGGTCGGAGAGGACGAGAAGTACCCCGTACTGTACTCTTGTGATGATTAACATTAACGGCGGGCTGCTTGGGGTTGCAGAGAGCAGCAGCAGTATGGCAATGCCAGCGGTAGCGAAAGTAGTCGAGGGAAACAAAGAAGATGCTCAGCCTACAGCATGTTGTGTCTTCCAAAGTGCCACAGGATGAAGGCATCCCCCACCCCCACCTTAAAAAACATATTGAAGTAAGTGAATTAAAGTAACGCTAAATTCTGCCAATGTCATGTCATGTGGCAGGAGGAGTATAAATATGTGTAAAACATAGTTTTAGCCAAAAGTTTGGCCTTTTCGTAAGGCAACATTATGGACAAGTTCCTAACGTTATGTGCTAGTAAGTAGCAGTGTGCTGTATTATATTTTAGCTTTAAAAATAAAAATGTAGTTGATGGTTGACTAACATTTTTTATTTTTTTTTTATCAATGTTGGATAGGCCCACAATTGGGACACCTGGGTGAAGGTGATTAGGAAAAACCAGACCTGTCATTGTGGTAATTGTTAAATTATGTCTATTGAGTATCATTAGCGTAATATTATTTATTTTATTTTGGTGTTTTTCGTGCAGTTGACTTCACAGAAAAGAAAGATGGCTTCGAAAGCTGGGACCTCCCCCTGCTAACAGACGACCTTGCTAAATCTTGCAAGAAAGACGGTTTCTTTTTTGAGTTGTATTCTATAACACATTTTATTCACCAGAAGAAGTGAACTAAAAAAGATAAGGGAAGAATAATTTTGTGTTGTTTTGCTTCTTTTCATGCGTAATATAAAATACTTTTACTTTTGATACTTAAGTACATTTATTATGAGCTAATTTAAGGCTTTTATTCAAGTAATTTTCTTACGGATGACTAACTTTTAACAAAGTCGTTTTCAGTTGTGGTATTTCTACTTTTACCTATTTACTTTTTTCCAAGTACTTTAGACACCTATGATTATATCTAAGTTGCGTCAAGCCAATACTTTAATTATCTTTTCTATGATTTGTTTTTGTTTCTTTCCCTTCTTTTAACAAAGAATAATGAAGTCCTTTGGTTTAAGATCGCCTTCCTGAAAAATTAAAAAGATGTCTTACACTAAGTCACATACATGGACTTAAAGGAACTTCCATGAAAACTGCACAACATAAAGACTGCAAACACAACATGATGTTAATAAATATAAGGTATGAATTTGACTCTGGGTGAAACAAAACTGCATTCAGTTTATTTCAGATGGATGTTATCCTGGGACGGTTAAATAACAAGTTTTTAACCAAGTATAAATTTTTTTTTAGAACTAAATTAAAATGGAAAAAGGGATATTTTTTCGCAGCAGAAACCTTAAATGTTAACCTAAATTATTCAGGACCTCCAGTGTCCATTTGCATTCAGGTTTCTCCAGTAATGATACATTTATGCTACCATTTATGCTAAGAGCAGTGTTGCAAAGAGCAGTAATTCAAAATGAATATTCTATTTAATTTTTAATAACCATGAGAATCACTCATTATAACAATTTATGAATTTGCTTAATGTAATTACAATTTGGGCCACAGAGGTATTGATAGGCTTTTTATTGATTTATTATTATTATTATTTTCATTCTTACATGCGGTCAAATCCAACATGCCTTGCTCCTTACCGTGATGTACACCATCAACCTTATGTATGTCCTTTTCTAGCTCTGTTTAACGATTTGGACCCTGGTGGACAGTAAAGGAGGAGAGCCATTTAAAGCATTGAAGCTAGAAGCAGGGTACACTGGAGCACAGCTGTGAGTGTCATACCAAATCACTCTTTCATTTTTAATAATTTAGGACAGTGGAGTGCTTAACATCTGAGGCTGCGGTAAGAAGTTAAAATTTGACAAGACTCCCTGAAGCATGCCAACAAGAAAACAGAGAAAATGCTTTGGGAAAGCTATGGGTAGTAAACCCTTCAGAGAAGGGTTTACTACCATATCTAAAAATGGTAGTGCTTAAATAACTCAAGTATGCTGGGAAAATCTTTAGACAAATTTTATGCAAAGGGGGAAAGAGAATATCTGTTGGGTCTCTGCTAGGGACGGGAGGTGTTGGGGGGGGGGGGGGATTGTCTTCTTTGAGTAGTTTTTTATTCACATACTAAACAGAGGGTATCAAATATTTAAGCAGTTGTAACAGTGCTCATATTTGACTTTGCATGAAGACAAACATGTAAGGTGATGACAATATGCGAATTTCGAGACTCGTCGAGTCCTGCCTTGTTTTTAAGTATGCATTTTTTGATGCAGCTTTTTTTAATAAAACACTTGTGCATCTTGATTAAAAAGCAGATTTTACGGCGTTTTATTGCAATAGAGTAGGGTATGTAATGTCAGTGTCATACCTCAATGATTGCCTGAACATATGGAGAATAAGGTGCTCCAAGCTTTTATCATTTCAACAAAGGGATGTTTAGCTTTATTGACAGACTATCATTAGGTAATTTCACCTCTGCTTTTAGTCTGTAGCTGTGGAACATCTACTTGATTTATATATATATATATATATATATATATATATATATATATACCCACGTGGGCGTGACTGCCCGCTAAAAATTTGAAAATTATTTAAGTTCAGAATGTAAGTTGTGATGGAAATTTTAAAACACTGAATCAGACGGACCCGTCTAAATCCACCTGTCATAATCTGTGTTTTGGTTTGGTTCTGTTTCTTCCTGTGTCTCTTCACTCCTCCTTCATTCACAGCTGTCAGCAATAATCCACTCATCTTCTCCACCAATCACACCCCGGTTCCACAGTATATAAGCCTGTCTCATTCATTCACTCACCGCTGGATCGTCTGTTGTAGTTCCCCTGTTGTCGCTAGCTTTGCCTTCTCGTCTCTCTGCAATATCCCCTGTGGTCACTAGCTTTGCCTTCTCGTCTCTCTGTGTTATCCCCTGTTGTCTCTCCTTGCTATATTGCCTTCTCGTCTCCCTGCGTCATCTCTTGTGGTCATTCCCTGTTGTCCTTCCTGAGGTCTTCCCCTGATGTCCCTCGCCTCTCGTTTTCGTAGTTTCTCGGCCCCAACGTCTCCGTTAAGTCTCTTGCTCGCTAGTTCTTAGTCCTGGCTCTTCACCTTGGTCCCCTGGTCTCATCCCGTGTTCCCTGTTTGTCTTAGTTCCTTTAGTCCCCGGTTCCCGTGTTCTTCCCCTCGTGATTGTTATTTTGTTATTTGTATCTGTTAGTTTAGTTTATCCCTTCCCGTGTTCCTTAGCTGTGTTTGTTTATTTTATTAGTGTCGTTGTGTTTGTTTATGTTAGTTTCCCACGTCTCGTGTGCTTCGTGCTTGTTTACATTTTTGTAGTCCCGCCTCCGCTCTCTTTGATTTACGTCTCGCGTTGTTCCGTTTCCTGTGGCCTGTAGTTCCTTGTATTGTCCCGTTTCATGTTTATGTTTTATATCCACCCTCACAATAAATTATTATTCATTCAACTCCACCTCTGCTCGAGTCATTAGAACCTTTTCTGACACCACCAAGTTTGTAATGAGCTAGCTGCAGCTAAAATACAACTAGCAAGTTAAGTTAGCAAGTTAAAATGCTTAGTTAACAAAAACTGGCAATATAAAATATTACTGTGATAAAGAACAGTCAGCTAACGCTTCACAACAGAAAAAAAAAATGTTTTACTTTTATCAACTAACCGTAGAAAAGACTTCAGAAAACACAGAGAACGCACAACGTCCAATGCTGGAACTACTGGTGTTTGGTGCTATGAGCAGCTCCATGCTTCTTTTCTATTGAAGTCAGTGGGAGTGTCTAAACTCTCTCTATATGTCGCTGATTGGTTAGCTTCTAATGAGTGACGGTGGAGAACAGCCAATCACACAAGAGATTCAAACAACAGTCAGCCAATCAAGTGCTGGTGGGCGGTCTAAACTCAGAGGGCTTCAGCTTGAGCGGTTGTTTCCCGCATCGTCCTAGTGCTGACAATTTCGGTGTAGTGCAGCGGAACATTGTTTTTGGACAGTAAAAAGAGCAGGGGACCAAATCGGACATTTGAAAAAGTGCAGGGGACATGTCCCCTGTGTGTCCCCCCAAAATTACGTCCGTCTATATACATATGTATATGTGTGTGTGTGTGTGTGTGTGTGTGTGTGTGTGTGTGTGTGTGTGTTTGTGTGTGTGTGTGTGTGTACATGTGTGCAGACGGACCAAGTTGTTCCGAGCTCCAAACCTTGCCTGGCATTACTTCAAACCCCAAGAACAATTCAGCTAACAGTAGGACAGGCTTTAACCAAAATCAGGTCTAGGTAAAAGTTAGAAGTTGTAAAACAATATATAAGTATAGATACATGCTGTTTTACTGCTTTGTGGAGGCTGTACAGTGTTCTCTTAAATGAGCTGCGCTGACTGTTAGTGGTTTGCATCACAGTGATCACACCCTCCTCTTGTCCAATTCCTTCACTTCTAGACACACACATACACACACACACACACACACGTCTTTCCAACCGAACTTCGCTGCGATCTTTGACAGACCATCGGCTCTTTGCTGGGTAACCAAGGCCACCACAAGGTTCTCCACCCGCCCTATAGTCTAGTTTCCCTGGTTAATTAGCCATTTGTTAGATAGTCAGGAAGCTCACTGGACCTCCTGTAATTTTATGACCCCTTGTTCTATCTTCTGACCTTCCCACATCACACGCCTTAATCAAGCACATGTACAGTATTAGTGTCGATCCTTAATGTTGCTCTATCAACTGACCACAAGAACTTACCTTTTTCTTTTATATTTCATTGATTATTGGCTGCCGTCGTTGTTTTACTTGCGTTTTATATTGTTTATTTTTAATATAAATCTAAAAATGTCCCACGGTTCTGTAGAAACCTGACTTAGCTGGCGTTCACATTGTGTTTGCTCCAGTATCAGATAATAAGGAAAAGGATGTGCTGGAGAGTTATTTAGTGAAAGCTTCTTATGCCATTGAATGGAATGTTGTGATAGGGGCATGAAATCGTGGGTGTATGCAGTTCTTGGTTCCCCATATATTGTAGTTGAAACTAGAGTAACAAGTTTTGCCTAAAATAGTGCAGACTCCTTTAAAAAGAACAGAATATTTCTATACTCATTTAACTACATTAAAGTTTACATGTATGGTAATAACAAGTAAATATTATGTCAATTTCTGTGTTTTAAGATAAATCACATCAGGTTCTAACATACCATCAATTCTATTACAAAATGTTCAGGGTATTCTATTCTTGTTCAAACTAAATCAAAGTAAAAACAATTCCAATAACCATTATAATTACTATATAATATGTAAAGCCAAGATAAGCATAAGGTTTAATCTGTTTAAAATGAAAGCAATTAGATCTTCCTATACGTCTGTTTCTCCTTTGTTTAAATAAATGGGAGCGTGCTGTGACTGTAGATTCTGATCCTCTTTCTTCTTGTTACACTTTACCCTACACTTGCCTCATCTCTTTTTCTTTCCATGTTAAAAGGTCGAACCTGTCTCCGCCTGGAGATAAATCAACTCCAGTCACATCATGCTAAACTAGCATCAACAGCAAGTTTACGCACCCAGACACAGAGCCCCCTTACATGAATGGCAATTGGTATAGGGTAGTATTAAAAACAGAAATGTTGCAGGGAGCCCTATTACAGTAAGTAATAGGGCTCCCATTTTCCCATTTTCCCAAAGTCCTGTTGGCTTACAATTACATACACACACTCTCTAACACACATTTCTGCACAAGAGTGGTCAGCTGATGTTGCAGCACTACAAAGGGCTTAAATATCACATTTATCTTCTGTCAGAGAGAATTATTGCTGAATACAGCTTTTTTTTTTCTTTTTCTATCTACTTAAATCTTCAGGTGGATCAGCTTCTCTGCATACAGTGAAATATTAATTACTTAACTCTTTTATTATTAATTCATATTCAAAAAGGCAATGAAGACAATATGCTGGCTAACATTAGCGGCAGATTTACGTAAGGACAGACAGACGGACTGAAAATTAAAGAAACAGGTTTCCCCCCTGGCTGTATTTTTTAACACACTACATTAGGGAATGTGTACATTTGTATATTTGCCTGCTTTGGCGCTTGCCGTGTATTTTTTGGTTAGAAAGATACGAGGCATGGACTTACAGAGTCTGGTTATTCAACCTTCGAAACTCCATTAAACTTCTTCAAACTATCTCTGTCGTTCTTCTCAACATTCTTTTTTATTTTTTTATTCTCCTCACCCAATGTCAACTATGTGTCAATGAAATTAACCTGACTTCACGCTTTCTGCACAATTGACTGACTGGACTACTTCATTCTCCTCTCTTTTCTATCACTTAAAATTTATCTTCCCTAAAACTCCAAAATCTATCGTTACTGTTAGAACACCTAATTAAACAGGTATCCAATTAGATTTTCCTTTATTACTGTTCCATTAACGGGGACAATTTAGCAGGTCTTAGTTTGAAATGTATATAAATGGTTGTGGATAGCACAATTATTAACTTTGCTACCGGAAAGGTCCTGGTTTTGAATCTGTTCTGACTGGTGCTTGTATGTTTCTCATATGTAAGTGTGAGTTCTTTCTAGGCACACAAACATAATGAAGTCTTACATGTACGCTAGCACAAACCGGAAAAAACAACATGTAAATAAGAAAAAGCAAAGTCAAAGGATGTAATGTATGCAATTCAAAACAAAAACACTATCGGGAAAGTATTTTATAGGCTATCCCAGTTAATCAATGAACTGACTGAAATTAGTTTGATTTTGACCATTTAGACAACTTGGAAGTTTAGCTAAAACGCCCTGTAGATTCAGAAGTGCTTGTAAATCGTGTCCTTGTTTGATTAGTCAACCTAATTTTTAAACAGAACAAAAAACTTTTCACAATTTATCAGATTCGTCTACACAGTATATTAATCCCATTTACTTAAAACCAGTGGAGGACAACTGATCTTATTATCCAACTCGATGAAAAGTCAAACCACATAAATATTGTAGAGAAAATTATATTCAATGCAAGGATTTTACTCAATGTTGAAAATACTGCCTAGACCAGATTCATTGTTTTCTTCAAATTTCCAAGGACCAGTGCAAATTGTATAAGGCTAGTGTATGAACACTAAAGTACAGAGAGACAAATTTTAAACCTGAACGGGTGATATTTCAGTTTCAACTGACACATGCAAAGACCAACCAAGATGGCATTAAATTACCATTAATGTTGACATTGTTCCATATGTTGTCTTGAAAACCTTTATGGTAATGTCCGCTTATATCTACCTCATTAGATGACTCTTAATGTAAATTAAATGTCACTAAATTCACCTTTAAGCCCTCCTGTTACTTTAGTAAAATGCGTTTGTGTCTGGACAAGCATCGTTGTGTTCTACCAAATCTATTTATAGAGGCCTCCATTACTCCTAATCAGAGAGCATAAAAGGGCCGTCATTACACTAACCTCGCCAGCTTCTTCTCCCAGTGTAACAAACCACAAATGGCCAGTGCATGAAGCTTGATTTTTCATTTAAATCTATCATTACAGTTCACCAATGAGTGGTGATGCTAAACTCTGTGACATTGGCCAAGTCCATTTATACAGAACATCTAATGAAAACGCTACAAAATCAAAACTTGTAATCCAATGCTCAAAAAATATAATAAAAAAAGCAAAAATAAAACAATACAGTTTTAGGCAGGTGTAACAAACATGAATAATAAAATTTAGATTTTACTATTTGCCTTCAGGCCAGCACTAAGTAAGGGGTTCTACAACATTATAAGCAGGTATTTTATAATCACTCAATTATATTAAAAAAGTGTTAATTATAACCAATTTTACAGCCTGAAAAACGTATGATGAACGGACATGCAAAGAGTTGTTTAAGAGGCCTAAAACACGGCATGGAAAACCTCGAACCTAGAACTGTTGAAGAGTTCTGTGGTGTTGAGGCCAATCTTAAGACTGAACAAAGACACAATGTAGTTGTCCTTCAACAGAAAGCTCTCACCCAGTCACAGATTTCTAAGCAGACAGGGCTTTTAAGATTTGAGGTTTTAAAAAAAAAAAAAAAATGAAAAGGGTCAAGGATGGGTCCAGTACATTTCCACTGTTCTGAACAGTGGCATCTTTTTAACAGTGGTAGACACTAGAAAGGCCCTACTCAAACCATTCTAGTCCATCACCAGAGGTGGTTCTCACTGCAGACATAGAACTAAAAAGCCCTACTGCTCACATGGCAACAGAGGCAGCTGTACCTGAAAACATAGATGTTGTTATGAATGCCTGTATAAAATTCATTGAGGTTAGTGTTTGTAATTTGGGGGAAAAAAAAAAGTTTGAGAGAGGAGAACTGCAAGGCACTGCATATTTTTGATAGAATACATTTCCCAAATAAAGAGGGCATTTTTAATGCCAGCATTGCATAATCTTCAAGAGGGAGTACTGCACCAGAGTCCAAAGAGATTCCTACTAAATTAATATAGTCTACCTTAATTTAACACCTCTTAGGGGTGTCAGCGTTATTCTACCTGCAAAAAAAATTAAAAAATTACTCCGTTTCACAAAATATTTCTTTGTAAGTAACAAATTTCTTTTCTAAGTACACAAATTCAACCGTCCTGCTACAAATGGGAACAAAATCTGACTGTTATTCTTATCCTTATTCGTGATTTTCTACTAAATTCTCCTATTTTCTTGACTGTGTTTTTGCTGGTTTTGCTTGTTTTGATTGCTAAGGTGGTTTAGAAAGCATAAAAAAATTAAAAAATCAGCTGCTTATATAAATGAAGAGAGTATCAGGGGTATCAGAGTGATTGCTCATTGTTTTGAGGCCATCTGGAGTCCTGCCTTTGGGGACTTGCAGGCATTTGCACACAAAGAAAGTCCACTGAAAACGAGGGGAAAATGCATAGATGCCCTGTGGTTATACCTTAACTCAAAAAATAGTTTGTGTTATTGCATCACAGCTGAGACACACGCAAAAAGTAACTTCTGCAAAAATGCTTTTTTTTGCAGCTAAAGTCCCAAAAATAAAGATCTTATTTCTTTCTATTCTATTTAACAAAAGGATTAAATATTTTTGGCTCACACTTGAATTATATCACTCGGTCACAGCTTCTAGATAAATTCTCATTCCATGAGCTTTTTATCTCTTCTAAGCTTTACTATAAATCTTTATTATGGCTACTTTCAACCATCATATAAATATGAAACACATGTACTTCAATAAATATGTCATTGATCTTTGAACAGTGGCATGAGTCAAAAAGTGGTAGAAACTGTATTTCCTCTTTGTGTGTGTGTTATTTCTTGTTGCATATCACTTTGTCATTTTTTTTTTTTTTTGTACTCCCATTAACCATGTTTACGCTGAGACTCGACTCCATTAACAGAAATTAATGGAGTCCAATTTTGTGACTGAACCATCTCATTCTTACACTTCAATCAAAACATCACGCCCATTGCCAATTGAAAATGTTACTTCATTAATTTCTAATGCACTATGATATATGACAATTCCGTTCCATGACTTTTATTAATATAGCTGCCTGCTTTTAGCAAATCTGAACATCTAAGGAGCCAAAGTAAGTAAAATCAGTACTTTATGCTCAACCTCACAGAAATAAGATAAATAGAAAAATAGAGTGGACTCTTCCTAAAAAATAAGACTGTTTTTAATACTTTGGCCTCAGCTTTGTGGTAAACTTTCTCTCCTATTTTGAAATCAGTGTGACACATCTGCCTATGTATGGATTGAACAGATTATTAATCTGGAGTCATAATATTGAGTATTAATTTAAAGAAAGGTGTGTTTTGTTGGTTTGTTTTTGTCCAAGAATTTCAAATGTGTAATCTAATAAAGCTTGAAACTATTCAAGACCTCTGCCAGTTAAAAAAAAAGGTGACATCATCATGAATCACATTGTTAAATTTAGTTCATACTGTGTTTAAGAGCTACCTTCATACATACTGTAACACTAGATAAATGATGTTTTTGGACCAAATAAAACATTGTTAGGGAGAAATAAATGAAAAAAACAAACATCTAACTGCGTGATGAATTATCTTTTTGAGGACTCTTTTAAGGTGCTGGAAGAAACCTTATGATGAGAAGTGAAAGCTCTCCATGTAAAAACAGTATGAGTTTAAAAATGTGAGACTTTCAGCTTCTTCCCTTCACTGTTGATGCGTTTACAAAATTACAGTTGCAAAAACAGCTCACTAATGTGAGTATTGTGATGATACAATTTTAATTACATCTCCTGTCATAAGCAGCCATTTACTACAGGGGTTAAACATTCACAATTCCTGTTCAGTCTGATGATGTCTTCCATTTAATTGTTTTATCCTGCAAGCCTAATTTATCCAGGTCTTTAAGTAGGATAAAAGAGCTTGGCTCAAGTTCAAGCTCTTATCCTGTTTCTTCTTTTTGCACATTAAAGCAACAGCTATAGTGCATCCTAAATTATGTAACTATAGAAATTACATCTGCCCTGGATGTTAAAATACTGTGGATACTCTGGGAGTGATTTAAACGTGTTAATAATTCTGCACAGTTTGAATACAGTGCAGGTCTGCAGCAGTGGGTAGATAACCCAATGAGTCAACATTGCTATCACATGTTGGGATTTATTTAATTTTTTTTCTAAATCACTGCAGTAGATCTGGCCTTAGTATCTGTTAGCAGAGCTCAGAAGTACTGCAGAACACTTTGCAATTAGATCTGAGTTGAAATTCATTAGAAGTCAAGGTTTGGAAAAAAATGAAATAAAAAAAGTTTATTTCATAAGTTTGTCTCCAAAAAGATTGATCTTTTTGGAGACATAGAGAAGCCTTATTTTCCATTATTCATACGTAAGTTGAATAATTTACTGTCACTGTGAGAAATACATATGCGTATTTTATTATGCATTCATTTGTCATACTCACATCCCTGGTTCTCTCCAACCATCATTTCTTCTTGTTAGACATTATATGACAGTCTCCTCTTTAAATAAGTGTGCCCTTCAAACAAGTGCACAAACAAAGCCAACTGAACCGGCCTCAGTGGAAAATAAATGTCACAAACATCCTCCCTTGCCTGATATTGTTTTAGCCATTACAGGAAGTTACTATCAAAGATCATCAGCAACGGCAGGCACATAACTGGGTGAGTGGTCATCCTTTAGAAGCACACAATCATAACATATTTTGCATACATTTTCCTGATAATTTTTCTTCAAATGTAAGAGGCAGACCCCTTTCCTTTTTTAAGGACTGCGGCATTCAATTAAATATACAATATAAACGTCTGACAGAGACTTAGGGAAAACATAACTATAAAGACATATTCCCATCCTCTTTACCCATTCAACCTCTCCCTCAGCACACAATCACACACATAAAAACCCAGTGTGCAGCTCTCCATGTCAGTTACCAAATTAGGAAAAAATATTCAGCATTACAAGGACATCGTGCTCCCCTCACACACACACGTGTTTGATACACATTGGAGGACAAACTTTAAGGATGCTAAAATATTTAGAATAGGATAAATACCTAGATTTGTGGTCAAACGTGGTAGACTGCTCTGTATTAGAGGAAATTCAACTATTTTACTAAATAAAAGCAGGGATTAGCAGTCCTGTCAGTTTAGTCATTAAAAATGGCTTTTGTCAGATTTGAAATAAAAATATGGTTTTCAGCAACAAATGCCTGCGACATGCGGTGGAAGCATTATCATGTTGTGAGGATGGGATTAATCACCAGTGCATTGAAGTCATGATATCAAGATATACTTCCGTGGTATTGTAGATAACATCTGCAAATCTGGAGAAAACCATCAGCAAGCCTGCATCAAGTAGATTACACTTTGCTGTTAAAATTGTAGATAACATTGTGGTCAATTGCTTGCTGATGTCGATGCACTTAGGTCACCCCTAATAGGCCACTCAGTTTAAGTGCTAGCATATGTAAATAACTGTAATTATTTGCCTGCCCATTTTTATTATTTTGTCACATTGCAACCATAAATCTATTGTATTGAGATTTAACATGGCATTGAATGCAACAGCGGCAAGAAAAAAAAAGGTTTTATTGCACAGTTTTGAGAAATCTTTCCTTAGTTTATATAACCCACCGGGCGGGAATATTCCTCATGCACAGTTCAGTTCCGATAAAACCAGATCACTTTTCAACTTTGTGCACAAAGTTTAATATTAGTCTTTCGGTGTGAAAATAGAGACATTTCCCCGAAAAATCTACTTTAACTTAGCACAAAAATTTTACATACATACAATATGCAACACTATCTGAAGACTGAAAACAACGTTATAGATTCATTGTAATTTGTTGTTTATGTTCTGGTGACAGAACAGTTGGATTAGGAGAAGGGTAAGTGAATTTTTGACACCACTGTTTCCACAGAAGGACCTGCACCTCCTTCTGGTAAATATTTTGCACATTTGTTTACCAATATTGATTATTTATTTTGAACCTTTTGCGATTACAGGAGAGCCTTTAAACCCTTGCTTTTGAATTCAAACCAATATGGTTGTTTTACATGTTTATATCATTCAGGGACCGTTGAAAAATTTCAAGAAAAGGGTCATTGAACATTTTTGACTATTATGTTGAAGTATTTGCCATCATCCACATGGCATTGCCCTATTTATGTCTGAACTCAATCAGATTTGTCTCAACAACAAACAACAACCAAAAACCCTCTCTGATCCATTTGCTACCATGAAGTTTAGGAAATCATCTAGAAGGTTGCTGATCTGTTGCTGATGGCGAAAACCAACATCATTCCCTTTGAGTAATTAAACATAGCATGGAGAGATGCATATATTTTTGAAACTTCTATCAAGAGTTTCCCTTTTATCTTCTCTCAGTTTTCAAAGGCTGATTTTGTACAGCCAATGCTCCTGACTGCTGGTGTCATGGATAGATTCACTAACAACAGAGAAGACCTTGTTACTTTGGACTTAAAGTCTCTGATCAGACAAGCATCCTCATGTAGCTTCCTCTTCCTCACACATACCCACATATTGCCTCTCAGCCCTTGGGTCTCTGATCTGTTTGTTAGCGTGGCATCTCATTAGGTCTGTGCTCCCGGTGTTCAGCACCGCCAAAAAGATGGGCCTGTCCAGTGTCTGTGACCCCACTGACACAGGGGCGCCAACCGGAACAAACCAGATCAGCGTCCGACGCATGTGAGCTCGACACACACACACACACACACACACACACACACACACACACACACAC
>JAVLVB010000004.1:1643123-1695006 GCA_032876305.1 Orestias chungarensis
CACACACACACACACACACACACACACACACACACACACACACACACACACACACACACACACACTGTAGGCCAGTGAACCTCCCTGATGTGCTAACGTGCAGCAGTGCTGTTCTGTTGCCTAGAAACCAGGTAGAGTTGTCAGCGAGAGCCTCGCTGCCAAGAGAATCCCATCATCCCAACTTCTCCCTCCGACTTCCTTCACGCAAACATTTATTCAGATGCGATTATGATGTCGCCATCATTACATGTACACAAACTATCCAGCCAGCACTTTCTTTCTTTTTTTTCTATCCATTTGAAACTAAACAAAGCAGGGTCTACAAGCAGAAGGAGAGAACAAGGAAGAAGTGGCTGCAGATTTTTAGGATCTCTAAAGGGAATGCAGTGGATTATCCAGACATATCCATTATACACAACTGCGCTAAAAGCATCTCTTATCTAACATGCACAAGTAAACAGGGGTAAACACAGGTTTAAGACTCGCTCCTTAATTATATTTTTCCTCCTAATTTCACTCCCAACAACAAATAGCTACAATGTAAAACATGCAGATATGACCCAAATAAAAAAAACTTATTCTTTTTTTTTTTATTAAAAAAAATAAAAGCAGAATTCTTTAGCTTTTATTTCCTTTTAAGTTACACAAAAGTCTTGTATAAGGAGCAAAAAAACAACAACTGTGAAATAAAGCAGCTCTTCTTAGTAATATAGAATGAATTTGCTTTTAAAAAAAAGTTACATGCTCTTCCTAAAACATAGTAGTGGTATGGTTTTGATCTCCACAAACACGTGAGCACATAAAAAGACTCACTCAGCCGTGCTATCCACATTGCCAATACAACCCAGTGCAGGATGCTGATGGGTTTCCCAGATCTTTTATTTATTCATCCATTTCGACATTACTCTTTTCTTTGCACGCATGTGTATCTTTAAACACATGAGCATTCATGCATGTATGTATGCCCTCACTTCCTTGGGCATACAAAAGCACGTTTTACAAGCGTGTCCACACCGCAGAGTTGATGTCAAAGAGGAAGTCTGGTTTCCTACAGGTATAGGTAGAGATGATGTGTAAAAGTGCTGAGCTTTATCCTCAGTATGGAGAACACCTCTCAACATGAAGGCCATAGTGAATAAGGGCATTGCCGATTTTTTTCCGTCAGGTATTTCACCTATCGTTCAATTCAAAGATCGTTCAAAGATCACAGACCTATTTGAAAGAAAATACAAACATACAGTCTTGGATGGAATATTTTTAAAGCTTGTAAGGAAACTGAAATGCGAACAACAATCCAATTTGTGCTAAAAACATGACCAGAATATGATCCTCACACATTTTCAGATCAAATGTATATACTTTTTGAAATTCAGATTCAAAGTGTATTGTCCTTTTTACTCCATCGTCAACAAACAGAAATATGGATGGATGGATAGACTGAAAAATTGGAAAGCTGATACATTGATTAAGTAGTTACCCCATTAGCATCATTAACCATAATGTACCATAGCTCCCATAAATCACTTGGTTTTTCACCTACAACTGCTGACACTCTGTTTTCTCACCCCATGTTTTATAGCCTGAATAAATGTACATTTCCTGAACTTAGTCCCCTTCAGCCTAACCCTTTCCTATCTGTGCATCACGCACCAAAGGCCACGATGCATGTTGATCAATAAACCTTCAGGGCACAGGCCACTTCAAACACTGAGAAACTGTCAGGGGAGATAAAAGGACAATTGATTCCAGAAAAGGTCTCATGTTAAAGGACGAACTACTGCCTTGTGTGCATATATAAAAGTATTGTAAAATGATGTATAATATATAATAACAAAAAAAAAAACAGACAAAAAAATCCCTGCTACCAACAGAGTAACATAAAAACATGATAGATAGAATTAAATCAGTGCTCATGCATGTTTGATTACCATAAACACACCAAAGAAGGAGAGGTGAAGGAAACAGGGGCAAAGAAAGAGCACACATTATTCAGCTGCAACCAGAACAAGAGAGCGAGGAGGAGGAGGAGGAGGGGGTTGCTTGAGAGTGGAGTTATGTCTTGATGTTGGAACATCACTGCATCCTCACTGCAGCAACCATCAACTGACAGAAAAAAAAGCCAAAAGCACAACAGGGCTGGATGAGCGCAGAAAGGTGTGTTTTCTTCACTCGCACCTGTGATTGGCTGAAAGCTGTGTCCAACTGACAGGCAACAGCATCAGCAGTTTGTTAGAGCACACAAACTGTTCAGAAAAGACAAGATTTAACGCTTACAATGGCCCTGCTCTCCATTTTCAGCTAAGCTCAGCTCTTGCACCATTATTCAAAATGCTCTGATTTTTCTCTTTCTCCTGTTTATCTTCCCTTCTGTCCTTGTTCTCGCCTCTGTTTTTAACGTTCTGTCCTCTCTCTTTAAATTATTTTGTCTGTTTTTCATCTTGGACTTCCTTTTTGTCTTAACTCTTGGAGTCATCAATTTAATGTTGGCCTTCTTGTTCTCTTTTCTGCTATTTTAGCCCTCCGTTCAGCCGTGCACATATCGCTTTGTGGAATTGTTTAAGTGCAAACGGTAATTTCCATCATTAGAGCTGTGAGTTTTTGGGATGTATTACATTCAGTTAACAATTTTTTTTAAGAGATTTTATGGTGGGGTTGGACGCTGGACTGATGCATGGAAACACACTGGCAGATTGTGACCTAGAGGAGGCGCTTCCATAGCAACAACTGCTAAAGCATCTCTTCCGACCATATTAGTGCGGCAATCCCGCTACAGGAAACAAAGACAAACTGGGCGAAAAAAAGTACCTTTACAGTGACACCTCTCATTTTGTATTGTTCTACCATCACTTCCCTCATTGGAGTAAATGTTCAGAGCTATAATGTACAAACATTTGCAACTGGAATATGTCAAAAGTAGGAGCCTTGATTACTCAGGCCTATAATATACACTGGAGCAGGGTGAAAAGAAAAGTCTGCTAACTTCTCCTTAAAATAGTTGGAGCTGACAATAAATGGAGTTTGCTAGGATAGAAATAGGAATGTTTCAGTTTCACTGTTTTTTTATTTTTTTATGTACTGGATACTGGAGTTAGACAGCAGGCGAATGCTTTAAAAAGCAGCGACCGTAAAAGGAGCGTATAAATACACAAAAATACTTTGCATAGCACAAGTATTTACATCCAAAAAGCACAACTTTGATAGCAAAAGAAAGTGCTTAAAGCATTTTCAGCGCAGACGGTACATTTTTTGCAGCTTTCAACAGTCATACCTGTTAGACTATAATTTTTTTAATATTGTTGTTGTAATATTTGCATCTGTTGTTACACCCATAATCCTTGTGGCATGATCAATTTAGAGAAATGTCTATCATCTGGATAAACGCACTAAAACAATTTGCCAGAGTAATTTTCACATCAGATGCACAGTGCTTTGGGCAATAGTAAGGGTCACTGCATGGACATTCATTTTGTTTGTGGGCACAAATCCCATTCTGTGACTTTTAAGCATTTGGGCAGATTCACATACACGCACACTGCATTTATACAAATGATAAGAAGCCTTATTAGTTCCAGATCTTTTCATGAAGCAGTCTGTAAACATTGAGCGGAGGGATAAACAAAGATCCTTCTTCACTTGAAGTAATTACATAATATACACACCTTAACACCCTTCACGCAGAGCATCCTGACTTACGAAATAGCTTCCATGCCTAGTTAGATCCAAACATTAATAAACACCTGGAGGGCTACAAGACACATTTGTTTAAGCGTTTTGTTTAGCTAATGCACTGAGGAAGAGAAATAATCTTTTATGTTGGATTGGAAATAAGTCTGCAACCATAGGGAAGGCAAAAAAAACAAAAACATTACTCAGATGCAGTAGAAAAGTTTTCACATTTAACATTTTGTCACACTATCATGCCAAACTGTAACAGATTTAATTATACTCAGTAACCTTTACTCAACATAGAAAATTGTATTTCCATAACCTCCGTTCAATAGACTCAATTTTGAATTCAAAATTTCTCCTTTTTAGTAGTGCAAACCTAGTGGAGAATAACCAACAGACTCGCTGTCATAATAATGGCAATGCATTGTTCTGTTATTGCTTTACAGGGGCCAAGTGATGCTTTTGATTTTAATTTGTTTAACAGAACAACTCTATATACTTTTTTTCTATCTACTTCACAATTATGCAATACATTGAGTGGCTCTATCATATGAAAGCTGAGAAGCTTGTGGTGAGAATACAATAAAAGTTGTCAAAATGTTTATGGGGTGTTACTGCTTTTACTAGGCACTTTCAATTTAATTTAGCTAGCCCAAAGTTAGCCACAATTTACATTTACACAACCTTCCAAAGACCACAACCACACAGTGTTGAGGACTGCACAGAAGTTGTAGAGTTTCATACGTCAACGAGACAGGATCCCTCGTTCTCTACAGAGAAATGCATCCAGCGAACCTCAATCTGCTGTTATGATGAGCACAGGCCAAGTATAATGAGTCAACAAGCAAGCTGGCAACCACACATAGTTGCAATGCTTAGCATAAATATAGCAAGACAAAGCGTTTTCCTTTTATTTGTACAAGCCTCCCTCTTCCTCTCACGTTTATCTCAAGAAGCTGGGTGGCAACAGAGGGACTGACATCAAGGCCAGCTATTAACATTCCTCACACTAAGTAGATAAAATTAGTTGAAGATTTAAATACACACATACTAAAAAAAAGGATCCTCTCCTAAATGCTTTCAACGCACCGTTAGTGACAGGAGTTGGCTGTGTGACATTTTTCACCTGAGGGCAGAGCTAACAAGGGTTTACTTTGTTGCTGTTGTGGTTTTCTGGAAAGAACAGCCTAATATACTTTGTATATTCCCACTCAAAAAGCTATTATTTTGCAACCAGTCTTTCTAAATGTCCAATATATCAAAGCTTTAAATGATTACCAACACTTGGATCATTTTCAATGATAAATCGTGGATTTCTTCATACTGAACAGTGAGCTAAAAACAGATAGTCAGGTTCGGCATGCGGGGGAGTCTGCATATATGAAAACACATTAGGGTAACCTCCATTGGCAAGATTTAATGTAAGTATATTATCTTTAATGGAGATAGATGGCCTAATGAATCTACCCAAGAGTAATACATTTTGGATAGTTGGGCCTTCCATAACTAATCTAATTTACATTAATACAATTCCTGGCACAAAAACAAAAACTCATAATTTAAAGAGAAAGGTATAATAGTAAATCAATAACATCCCATACATTCCCAAAACATTAAGAGCATGTCTGAATTGCTGATGTGTGAAATATTGGATACGAGAGAGGACATCATCTAATCAAAATGCATGATTATTTTCATGTAAGGGAGGCATTTCCTTTTCCCTCCCCTTTCATGCACAACCCCTTAACACAAACCCTAACCATTGTTGTCTATGAGGCTCTCTGACCCCTTGTGCAAAGTTGAAGCAGCCATGAAAATTATCAGGACTGCCAACCCCGAGTCACTGAGAGCAAGGCTTGGGGGCTTTTAAGGCCCAGTTGCACTCAACCCATTGTTTATGAGACCTTAGTAAAGCTATCAGAGCATCACTGATTGCTGCCTTCAGGGAAAAATAGAGGAAAGACATTTTCTTTAATCATTATTTTTAGCAGAAACAATATAATGTTTAGAAGGCATGCTAATGTGTCTAGAAATGCATTAATAGGATGCTGTCGGGGGAAAAACAATTTGATTTCCCCTTGTTTGAAGACAAATGTGCATTTAGATACCGTAATCCAACTAAGAGGCATTAGTCACCCTTTCTCTTTCCAGATTATGTTAGAATCACATATGAGTTTAAAGAAAGGAACTGGTCAAAAATGGGACATGTCTATTAAGAAAATTGCAAAAATAATGATGATGGTAATGGGTTAATTGCAATGGATATATCGTTACGTCAGTGTCTTACAGCTATAAAGGCCAATGTTGAAACAGATCATGAAACAGATCCTAAGAAAAAGGTTTTCAATTTTTCCAATAATGCAGACAAAGCCCAGAAAGGTACTTTCAAGAAGATGAGCTAAATTATCAGAAAACTGCACCCTTTCCCCAAAATCAGACAATAGAATGGAAAACATTTTCTCATTTGATGAGTTGATTTTAACCGCAACATTCAAAACGTAGAGTAAGAGCTTAACATATAACATGAAAGAATAGATATTAACACTTTAGGCCCCTTACTACCCAATGAGCAATGTCTTGAGCATATTGAGCATATTGCCTCAGCATACCACAAATATTGTTGTAGACCTGGTTAATTCTGTTGAGACTCAAATTTACCCATCTTCTAATGGCCTTTTGTGAAGCTCTAAATTAACAAGCATGGTGGATGTGCAAACATTGTGGCCATATCTGTAACATCCATGGGATGCTACCATGTTAGTACAGATCAAAAAAGTCACAGGAATGTTTTTGACACCTTGTTGAATCGAAATCTAAAGAATGAAGGCCAATCTGCCATCGCTGCCTCAAGAGAACCAGAGACTTTTCTGGACATCTTCACCAGTTACTGTACACCCCCGAGTGCATTTAGTTGATTATTGATGACGCACATTTTTAAAAAGATTAATGACATAGGCTGTCGTGCTGAAATGCCATTGTAGTAATGGCAAGCAACTGCTGATGGTTCCTAATTACAACGGTGAATTAATGTCTCAAGTTTAATATTTACAGTCAGTACTATCACAAATTTGGATTTACTTGAATACTAACATTAACTTGACATGCAGCAAGGGCACAGGTAGAATAACAATTTATGCTCCTTTTATCACATCCTCTAACCTTATTTGTTGCAGGGGATGCTTGGTTTATACTTCATGTAATATTTATAAAGGACAACTACCTATCTACTAGGGACCATGAGGGTTGTACTGTTTATAATGGGCCGTGAACACCCACCCACACATATAGAGACACAGAAGAATTAAACATAGCTAGTCTTCCTTTGAGATAAGCGCTTATGATATAACCTGGTTAAATTCTTATGCAAGCAGTTATAAAAGCAATACCAGGGATGTGATGGTGTGGACCTTACTTATTAGCCATGCTGCCGCACAACAAATATTCACTCCCTTAAGAAATCCATGAAAACAATAAAACATTCCTCCATATTACAAACAGAACAAAGCAGTGAACATGGGAGCATTTACTTTAATCACAACCATCCTCATTAGGTAATAGCCTGTCCTGGCAGTACTGCGGAGGGAAATGGTAAATATTCTAAATCACTCTGTTCTTTCAGTTCTTTTATTGAAATTTTAGTGAAAATGTGAGAATAGCCAAATGTTCGTTGAAATAAATATATGTGTAGCATTAAGAAACAACAAGGAACTCTAGATAGGGTTTCAAGCTTTTAAAACCAAAATATGTAAGTGGCATGTCGTTAAGATTATTAGATGTCACAGACTGGCCAATGCTGGCGTATCAAAAGTCCTAAAATAAACCCAGACATGCAATTTTTCAAAATAAAACATTCTAATAAGCATTAAAGAAACAATACAGAATGTAGAGACTTTGACAATCCATTTACATCTAAGTTTGAGCTTATGCACAACATATTCATTACTCAAATGTTTGTGTGTGATATAAGGATTTTAGTAAATATTCAGGGAAATGCATTATTAGAGTTGAAATCCAAATCCAATTTCTTGACGTCGTATAGCCTTACTTCATACTAACTTAAATAAAAGTTTGTGCAGTTTGTGCCGAAAACACTGCTGTAACCAGTGATCACAGCTTAAACAAACCTATTCAGACTCAACACACTGTGAAATACAGGAGCCAAGCCATCTCCTTTTGAAGTTGCTCCTCTAAAATGTAGACCTTTGTTGTCAGTGAAGCATGTCACATTTTATTGATTAGCTGAAATGACATTTTTATAGTTTATTAGGAGTAATATCTTTGTCTGTACCTCAATGCAAAAAAAAAAAGTATGTCTTAAGTTGCCATCTAGAGAGTTCCCTATCCAATACCACTTTTCAAAGAACAAAAAGGTCAAAAAACATAACAGAGAAAATCTCAAAAAAACTACTAATGATTATAACATCATCAGTAAGGTAGCACCGGAAATATACCGAGCTCTTTTCAAGAGGAGGGTCGTGATGAAGAGTTGGCTGACGCACATTGACCTATTCACGCAGATTAACAATGGGAGTTTTTGACCTAACTCGTGGAGTCGTGCTGAAGAGGGAGTGATTCATCAACTTTACTCACAAGAGCTACTCAAAGAAAGTAAACTATACTTTGCATACAGCTTTGAACTGATGAAACTGCTGGTATATGAGGCAGTTTCAAGAGTGTTTTTTTTTTATATGGAATATGAAAACACAGGATAAAAAAAGAACCTTCATTGCAGATTAACCTACTGTCTGTAGTAACTACTTCTTGTAAACTTCAAGTCCTCTGCCGATTCATCTCAAAAACACTTTAACCTATAAAAAGTCCAACCTTCCGACACGATAAAAATCCAAATCCAACACAAACTCACATGTACTATGGCATGACTTCCAAATGTACTCCGTCTAGAGCAATAAGGTGCTACAACTGCCTGCGACAAAAGAGGGAAGTAGAAAGAGAAAATATTTGATTTTTATAAACCTACATGTAGGAATAAACCATAGTGTTTTTGATCATTTAGGCAGCAGTAGCATTAGTTTTGGTTTTTGTTGTTGATGCTGTTGTTGTAAACTAAAACAATGAGAGTAACTTGGACAATCTCATTTTCATTTAAAAACAAAGAGAATTTAATCCAATGAGAACTGTATACAATATGTTTATAGCCAGGCTTAAAAAACCATGGTCAAATGTAGGTTTCAAATGGTTTTATAATTTGACCAACATATTTCTCTGACTGAAGTTACTTTAAAATTTTAAAGGTGTTCTGCCAGAGACCCAGCCTTAATCAAATAGAGAATGCATGTGGAGGACAATAAAGACTAGGATGACAGGAAGCAAGCATTTCAATCTTATGATGAATACATACCTATACCCTCAGTAACTTTTAAATAGCAGATACACTCTCCTACTAAGTGCACCCATGCTTAGAAAGTACTTGCAGTCATTAACCTTGAACTCCTTTGAAAGTACCCCCTTTGGTCTTTTTAGTCATTGCTAAATTGCATTAAAACATCCCACTGCTAGATATTAAACAAGCAAACTCTCCAAAGATAAACATGCTTCAGTCAACATTCTAAAAGGGATGTAACAATAGTATTCATCCACTTAGGGTTAGCATAAATAAACCACAAAACAATATATTATAGTATATACTTGGTTTTTAGGAAAGACTTACAAGTTAAAAGTCATTTGTGTGTGTGTGTGTGTGGGGGGGGGGGGGGGGGGGTAGCATTTATATGCTAATTCATCATTTGAACAACAAATTCCAGTTTGCAAAAAAAAATGGTTGACTTATACATCCACTAACGATGAGTTCCTGGTCCAAATCCATGTAGTACATATTGCATCCTACCATTACACCACACATTGAAATGTATCTAGGTAAAAAAATCACAGCAAAGGACTTCTTCAAGAGCTCATTTGCAAAATTTCTTTATCATTAAAACACATATGGTAACAGTGGAAAGAAACAACTTTGTGTAACAGGAGAATACCTCAAAAGTGTTATCTTTCATAACTTCATTGCTGTCTACAACATAGTTGCTAGTGGGCTTCTATGAGGTGCTGCAAAATAAAGTGTGTCTCAGTCTGTTGTCGAAATTGACAGTGACCCACATACTGACTTTCTGACACACTATCAGTACAGCAGGTGTTTAAATCAGCATATCAGCAAGTTTTCCTCTCATTCCTGTAATCACTTGGTTCAATGTTCCACAACTGGCAGCTGCTCATCTTTACCTATGACCCAGGACCCCTAAATCCAACACCTCTCCCCGGTGGTTTCACTTATCATCCTCTGTAACATTTCACCAACTCCGGTAATTTATTCTTACCAGCTTACGTAACCCATACCTCATCTCTAACAGATCTCCAGGTTCCAAACGTGCTGCTTGAAAAATCTACAACATTGCACCTTCTCTTCATTGTAAATAAACATTATTTTACTCATTTCCCAAATCCTGGGTTTCTCTTCATCTAGGTGCGAAGCCCTAATAAAATCATGACAGAACACTAATACTAGTATGACCCAGCAGTAGCTCAAGAAGACCATTGTAGAACTAGCTACCAGTATTAAAATACATAAAGCCATCCTACATACTTTTTTAAGCAATAAACAGTCACTAACCAAGTCCTGTAACAATAAACATCTTTACAAACTCTTCTCACCAGCAGTGTCTCTTCACCACCTCCAGAGGGTGCCTCTGTTTCACTTGTTGTTCTTCCGCCTGCACCTATTATGACATCCCACCAACAACACAGGAAATGTATTCATCAGGTGAAGTAGGTCACAGTGGAGGTTTGCTTCCCAAGTACTCTTTTTTTAACTAATCTAATTAGTTTGTACTCTAGAAGCCAAGATCATAACGTTACTCTCTATCACATGCCAGAGTGGGTGTGTTAGTGGTCATAGGGACCTGCCGGACCAAACCATCTGAGACACACATCGCCCATTTTTGCTCTCTGCAATTTTATTTTATCATAATGAATGGTACTCCACTTAAACGGCCAATGAAACCTCGAGAAAATTTCCCTGGAAAAACCCGTGGTGTCCACAATTGTAGGTCGAAGAAAACTACCTCAAATACCTCATGGGGTCTCCAATAGTCATTTGACGTTACCACTCTAAAAATTTGTTTTTTTGCATGTTCTTCTTTCCTCTACAGTTTTAGCATTTGACTGGTTAAACACCATGACCCACATATCAACTGGACCTAATTCAACATTGAAGCTTATTCCACCAACTAGCTCTTCTCCTGCCTCCCGTCTACTGTTCCTCCGTGCCCGTCCTCAGAGGATTTCTCCATCTGAATTCTACCTGATCAGAGTAACATTCCTGATTGGTATTTAAGGTATTTACTGAGAGTAAACATTTTTCTTTGCCACCTCACAAACCCTACAACAGATCCATAAATCTTTTACCTTGAGCCTAATAACCTTAAAATAAGAAAGTTCAGCATTTTCCTCCCTGATAGGAAATCCATGGAGAAATAAAGCCATGAGTCACTCGTCACTAGAAACCTCTAACACTACCCTCATCTTGGGATTCTGACATTTCATGTTATTAAAATACCACAATATATCTCATCAAGAGTAAGTCTGTTTTTGCAAAGTGTACAGTAGGCACTTGTCACTAAGAATTTGCTCGTGTAAGCTAATGTATTGAACCTCACATATAAAAGTTGTGCGCTTTACAGTGACACCGTGTCTAAATTATACCAATGTTGATACCTTCTTCAAAGCTTCCAACGACGTAAAACCATAGTGCTACTTCCCCTTTTTAAGAAATCTTCATAATTAAAATGCATTTAATTTTAGTAAGAGGTTTAGTAATATAGTTGTTAAATTCTTCATAACTCTTAATGCACATTTTACCAAACTTTAAAAACCCAAATAATAAACTGGCTAAGCACAAAAGTCCTTCAAAATCACCATCCAAGAACAAGCATGATTGAAACAACTAAGCTAACTACCAGAGGAAGGTGAAAAATCGCTTTGATAATTTCTACACCCTAAATTTTTACCCATTATAACCATTGTGATACTTTTCAGGTGGGCTGCCACATGCAAGATTTTAGACCAACACCAGCTTTAAATTTCTAGGGTTGCAGCTTTTTTGTGAAAAAATAGACTAAAATGATTATCTGTCACTTTCATGTATAGCTTTGTATCACAGAAACTCTGATGATTTGCTGTATTTTGACTGATTGTCAGCAAGCACTAGGAAGAGCTCATCCTATGACCATTTATACAAGAACTGCCACCGATTCATACAACCTTGACCACAATAGGGCAAAATATGCAGGGGAAATATTTGGGCTTACAAATTGTCAGATTACCATCTTCAGCATATGAAAGGATATGGGTTACAGACCATGCGAAGACACCAGTTGCGGGGCCTTGTTGTTTGCTTTAGGCAGAAGAAGGCCACAGGAGCAAGGGCAGGATACGGCTGCTGCTCCTCCTCTTCGGACACACAGTCCGGGTCACGGATTGGAGCTGTGATGCGAACTCCCAGCGTAGGCCCAGCTTCCATTTCCAGCTCCTGCTCCTGCTCTTCCTCACATTCCTGAACTTCAGCACTCCATTCATCTCTCCTAATTCCTCGGCCGCCGCAGCTCCCTCTCCTCTTCTTCTCCATCTCCTCCTCTTTTTCTTCTTCCTGCTGCTGCTCCTCTGCCTTGCCTCCTCCTTGTCCTTCTGGGTTAGCATTATGACATGGGGAGTCGGCTCTGTGGGCTGCTGATACAGAAAGCCTCACGTCCACCTGTCCTTCCCCCTGCTCCTGGGACTCTTCGTATTGAAAGCGCACTCTCCCTTCGCCATCAGTCATGATAGAGCATCAGGCAGAGCCACTCTAAAAGGGAGGTCCAAGGATTAAAGGTTGTAGGAAGGTAGGATTGGTTCATGTTGAGAGAGGAAGAAAAGACAGACAGGTGAGGGAAAAAAAGAGAATAAAACAAGAATAACACAGTGACCAGCTCAGCAAAGAGAAATTACACAATTGAACAAATAATTCCTTAAGCCATTTTGCCTATCAGTGCCTTGGCAACACAAGGTTCATGGTTCCAATGAAAATACACAACAGCAACATTTTAAAAACACTTTCTAAACCCCCCCCCTCTTAAGTTATAAAAATGCTAGTTACACTTGATGGGACAATGGATGGAGCCAAATACAAGGAAATCAGAAAAAATATTTATTTAATGGATGCAAAACAGGACTGGTGCAGTGTTTCTCTTTCCAGCCAGAAAACAGAGCTAAACATATAGTCAGAACTACAATTCTAGGGGGCATCTGCAAACGGCTACATTGGCCAACAGTTTAAAAATGGCCTTTTAAAGAAACGCCACCTAATCTGCTTGAGCGTTAAGATATTTTTTATTTGTCATAATTCTTAAAAACTTTGTATCAAATTACTTCCACTTCAGTTGCACACAGTTTGGGTGGATTTAGCACAGAAAATCTCATCAACACAATAAAGTTTGTGGTCATAACGGGGGAAAAAAATTAAAAAGGTGCTGACGGTGGTACGTATCGACATCACTTCCTGTTGTTGCACCGTGTGTCTGTTAGCGTCTGCTAGCCATGTTTGCTCTCTTATAACTCCCAATTCTCTGTACTGAGACGTTTCTAGCTAGTTCTAAACACACCTTCACGTTAATCTCAAATTTCTGTTGCTCCACTGAAGTTTTCAGAAACCGTAATTGTTCTAAACGGACCTTTTTTTGTGTCGTGAGCAGTTGCTAGCTTAGTTAGCTTAGCTTCTAGCGGTGCTATGGCTTCTCACTCTGCTTCTCCTCTTTCCTGCTCTGTGTGTCAGATGTTTAGTTATTCCTCTGTCTCCTTTAGAGATAATGGTACGTGCATTAAATGTAGCATTTTTTTTACTTTGGAGGTGAGGGTGTGTGAATTGGAAGAAACACCCGTAGATAGCCGAGGCCCTAGAGGCGCTAGAGTGGAGCCAACAAGAACAGGTTGCCCTGGTGATCCTCTACCAGTTCCCATGCAGCTGGGTAGGCAACCTGGCTGGGTGACTGTACGCAGAAAGCATAGTCCCAGAACCCAGCCTTTGGCTCACCATCAACCTGTTAACGTTTCGAACCAATTTTCCCCACTCAGCGATACACCCGCTGAGTAACAGACTCTGGTAATTGGCAGCTCCATAGTCAGTAACGTTGCATTAGAGAAACTAGCAACCATACTCAAATGTTTGCCAGGGGCCAGAACAGGCCAGAACTATAACTTATTAAGTCATAGTTCTTTTGAACATTTAACCCTTAGCCTTCCTCATCCAACCTCTAGTTTGTTATTTTGTATCGTCCGCCAGGTCCTTACTCTGAATTTATAGATCAGATCTTTTTTATCTGAACTACCGTTAAACACTGATAAAATCATTATAGTGGGAAATTTTAACATTCATGTTGACACCAAAAATAACAGCCTAAATATAGCCTTTTTACGGCCATTTTAGACTCAACTGGCTTCACTCAGAAAATCCAAACACCTACCCACTATCTTGGTCACACTTTAGACCTTGTGCTGACTTATGGCATTGAGTGTGAAAAAGTTATAGTACTGCCTCATTAACCTCTCCTTTCTGACCATTTTTTAAATAACTTTCTTCTTTTTCACTGAGTACTTAAAATCTGAAAGAAAATGTCTTTATAGTAGGTGTATATCAGACAATGATGTTACAGCCTTTAAAGAATCCATTCGACCTGTAATTTCTTCAGTATTTCAGAGAAACGCAGTGGAGGGCAACACGTTAATTTCATGCCCTACACAGATTGATGCTGTTGTTCATAGTACTATGTCCTCATTGCGTACAACATTAGACAACGTTGCCCCCATAAAAAGGAAAGAGATTACTCATAGGAGGTTGGCCCTGTGGTTTAATTCAGAACTTCGTACCTTGAAGGGAAACACCAGGAAATTGGAGAAGAAATGGTGGTTTTCGCTTTTAGAGGACTCCGTTTATCCTGGAAAAACAGCGTGCTTCTGTATAAAAGCACCCTGCGCCAAGCTAGATCTGCATATTTTAAATTATTAATAGAGGAGAATAAAAACGATCCAAGGTTTCTTTTTAATACAGTTGCTAAACTTACGAGAAATTAAAACTCTGTTATATCATCCATTCTTCCAACTCTTAGCTGTAATGACTTTATAGAATTCTTTATTGTTAAATTGAATCTATTAAAACTAAAATTGATGGCATCCTTCCAAACATAACTACTACCTCAGTAAACAATGAGACACTGAATGTGGCTCTGCAGCCTGATCTCTGTTTGAAGTGTTTTATTTCAGTTGAGCCTTCTGAGCTTTCACAAATATTTTCTTAATCTAAGCCTTCAACTTGTATGTTGGATCCAATCCCGACAAAATCTTTGAAATAAGTATTTCCTACTATTGTTACACCCATTTTGGATATGATTAATTTTTCATTAGTGAATGGTTATGTACCAGAGGCTCTAAAGGTAGCTGTAATAAAACCCCTACTTAAGAAACCTTCTCTTGATCAAGAAGACTTAATAAATTACAGACCCATATCTAATCTTCCTTTTTTATCTAAAATCCTTGAAAAAAAAATTTGCTAGTCAGCTGCGAGAGCATTTGAGGAATAATGACCTGTTTGAAGAATTTCAGTCAGGTTTCAGAGCTCATCATAACACTGAGACAAAAATGATATGCTCATGGCCTCAGAAAAGGGACCCATGTCTATTCTATTTCTGTTACATCTCAGTGCTGCTTTTGACACAGTCAATCACAATATCCTCATAGAAAGGCTCGAACACACTGTGGGGATCAAGGGAACAGCACTAGGCATGGTTTAAATCGTATTTCTCTGTTAGATCCCAGTTTGTTCATCTAAATCACAAATCTTCTCCGCATTATAAGGTTACTTGTGGAGTACCACAGGGTTCTGTAGTTGGCCCAATTCTATTTACTATATACATGCTCTCTATTGGTAAAATCATCAGACAGCATGGTGTTAATTTCCACTGTTATGCTGATGATACACAACTGTATTTATCTATAAATCCTGATGAATCCAGTCAGTTTGGTAGATTACAGGCATGTCTAGATAACATAAAAATGTGGATGACTTTCTGCTCTTGAACTCTGAAAAGACAGAAGTTGTTATCTTTAGACCAGAACCTCTAAAAAAGAAATTACAGGTCTGTAAGATTTCATTCTTTCACCTTAGGAATATAGCAAAAATTAGAAAATATTCTCTGAATGTGCTGAAAAACTAGTCCATGCATTTGTTACTTCGAGGCTGGACTATTGTAACTCCTTATTAGCGGGAAGTTCACAAAATGCAATTAAAAGTCTACAGTTGGACCAAAATGTTGCAGCAACAGTTCTGACGAAACTTCAAAAGGGAGATCATATCGCCCAAATTTTAGCTTCCCTTCATTGGCTCCCTGTCAAACTTAGAATAGATTTCAAGATTTTTCTTTTGACATATAAAGCCCTCAATAATCAAGCTCCATCGGATATCAGAGATCTGATTACTCCTTATGTCCCTAACAGAGCACTTCGCTCTCAGACGGCAGTTTTACTGGTGGTTCCTAGAATCTCTAAAAGAACAATGGGAGGCAGATCTTTTAGTTATCAGGCTCCTGTGAGACAACCTTCCAGCTTTATTCCGTGAGCCAGACACCCTGTCTAGTTTCAAGCCTAGGCTTACAACCTTCCTGTTTGGAAAAGTTTATAGTTAGGAAGAGGTAGAGAAGACAGCCTAATCCGGTTGGGGGAGGAACTCAGTCTTGACAGACGGTTCTCCTTTGCTCTACCTTCTTCATTTCTCCCTCTATAGGGTTAGGTTATTTACGTTTTTCTATACTTATGCTGCTATAGGCGTAGACTGCTGGAGGACAATCTGACCACTTCTCTCTCTGCTACTTTCTTCCTTTGTCCAATCTACTTAGTTACGGTTATTTCAACCTTGTTAACCTTTTGTTTTCTCTTAGTGTTCTTCCCTCCATAGTAACCACACCTTGTCTGACGTTATGTTAGCTGAGACAGCTTCTTGGATGAGAACATGGGCTGAGATGCTTCCAGTGACGCTGTACAACTGCTGCTATTAACTCTTTTTTTCAGTATCCTGTGCATCTAATTTAGTTTTATGTATTTTCAAACCCCCAGTCGGTCATGGCAGATGGCTGCTCGTACTGAGCCTGGTTCTGCTGGAGGTTTCTTCCTGTTAAAGGGGAGTTTTTCCTCTCCACTGTCGCTACATGCATGCTCAGTATGAGGGATTTCAGTGAAGTCAACGACAACACAAGTCATTGTTTTGGTCTGCTGATTCCAGCGGAGTAAATGCTGCAAGTGAATTACTTGATGCAATCTGCTGGGGTTCCTTACATTGGACACCTTTTCAAATTGATTTGTTTATGATGTATCTTTGATTTTAATAAATTTTCTTGTAAAGTGCCTTGAGACGGATCTGTTGTAAATTGGCGCTATATAAATAAACTGATTCTTGATTCTTAAGGCTGAGCATTCATACAAAATAAATCACGTATTGTATTTATTCAAGTCAAACTTGATATATTATAAAAGCCAATGTATAAATAAGTTAGTATGAGTTATTTTTTTTTTTTTTTTTTTGATATCCCACTTTTAGATAGGCTTTATAAAGCTTACTCAGTGCTGTTATAAGACATATCCTACTGCAGTGGGTTTACTCCGTGATACAATATAAATATTAAGGATTTTTTTCCCTTGTCTCCTTTTCGCTTCCTGTTGCTATGTGATTGAACAGATGGATCTCTCTCTCTTTCTCTCTCTCTCTCTCTGGTGTACTGAAGGTTTTTAGCCCACACTATTCAGTGGTAGGTATACAAGATTATGCATTAAATAATAGGAAGAGGGGGGGATAAGGTTTATACACAACATTAATCCTAATTATTATATCAAATGGAATTGCATCAATAGGGAAGCATTAGCCTAATATTCAGATAAATCAGACTTTACTCTTTAGAAGCTTCTTTTTGTCAAATAAGCAGTTTTAAGTCATTTGATAAAGAGTTTTTGGAACGTTATTAAAATAATAATAATAAAGATTGCAGTTCTTAAGTAATTGTGTCAACAAAAAAAACCTCTGGAAGAAAGAGAGCGCTAGTCATCTTCCTCCTCCTCCGATTCTTTTGTGTGTGAAGTCAATTTCTGACTAGATGAGCGTTCAAAGATCACAAGCAGACAAAACAACTTATCTGTAAAAAATATAAAAATACCTGATCGAGACGGAATCGGGAGTTCCCATGAGCATGATCCGCGACTTTCTGACGTTCTAGCGCATCCAGCCTTTCTCATCAACCCGAAGCTACCCTTCCCTTCCTTCTCTGTCCACAAAAAAAAAAAATAATCTCCTTTTTTCTTTGCAAAGAAATTATCGAATAAACTCAGCAAGTCACACAATGAAGTGGTTTTTAAAGTGGCTCCTCGTCAGCGGAACATCTACCCATGGCTCCTGTCTGCTACCAGTTCCTTACTGGCTGAAGAGTTTGGCTTTTACGCAGCGTGGAGCGGAGATGCGCGCTCGGGGTGGGTTGGGCCGCGTGGGCTGCCCGTAAGCCTGAGTCCCCCGTGGACCGTCTGACACGAACAAACTTGGCCCCGGACACTGGAAGCCCTGACACGTGATCAGATGTACGTTAATAGAAGAAGGAAAAAAAGACAGAATAGAAAATAAGAAAAAAAGAAATAAAACGTTACACACGTGCGCAACAGACCCATGCGCGCCAGGGAAACGCGCACCCAGCTGTGCGGGCTCGCATGGAAGTGTGTGAGGAGCCAATGTTAGAAATGTCCCTTTTCAATGTATTTCTAGTGACTAACTCTATTATTATTATTATTATTATTATTATTATTATTATTAATAATAATAATAATAAGGCCTATTATTATTCTTTATTGTTATAATAATTACGTTTTACAGAGGGCAACAATATTTTTTTTATTTATACATACAAGACTAAATTAAGGGAACACAAACCATGGTGGGGCTACATTATAATAATAATAATGACAATAGTAATAGCAATAATAATAATAATAATGATAATAATACCAGACTTTGGAGTACCAGTCAGTCTGGCTGCATAGAAAGTAGAGCTTGAACCCTTTTTCCACCTTTTTTTTGTTTTGGTTTTTTAGTAGTTAATGTTGGTAGTGTCGCAGTTGTGCAGTACACTTTTATTTTTCAGAAGGGGAACTGAACAGTGCTCTTTGATATGCTAAAGATTAGGATATTGTTTCCTTTTTTAAACCCAACTGCTTTTTCAACTTCTCCAACGTGTCTTATCTTATGTGTCAGTCAACCTGGGTAAAAGCCTTAGGTTTCCACCAAGCAGATATAATATAGTAGAATTTACAAATGTTATGTCAAATTTAATTTTGTGGTATAAAAGTAAAAGTGATAAAGTAAAAGTGATGAAGTAAAAATTAAGATATAAAAAGAACATGTATTATTATCCTTCTGAGTTACAATTGTGTGCTGTTTGGGGTTATGCGTTTCTGTCCAAAAATATCAACGTAATATTGAAGTTTGGCATTCTAAAATGACCAAATAGAGAGAAAGTTCAAGAGGTGTTTACATTTGTACAAAGTCCAGTAATTAACAGGACTTTGTGTCTTTTAAGCAGATTATCAAGCAGTACCTGCATAACTCTCCGGTGGTAAATGTAGAAAACATGCTTTCATTTATTTTCAGCTATGAACACAAGTTTGCAGTGTGCTGACAGATTAAGCTCTGCAGCACCCGCCCCCTGACACCTGTCCTTCTCCCCCACTGGTCTATCTTTCCCGTATGCTTCATGCACAGTTGGGAGTCCTATCCTCATCACTGTAGGGTTGGCCCCAGAATGTCTCCTTTAAGGCTGTAGCTAACCTCATGTGCTTGCATGTGGATTTATTAAATTTGCCAGGTTAACATCTCCAAATCTTATATCTTTTTATTTATCGACCGAAAGCAGGGAGTCTTAAACAAGGAATTCTGACAGCAGTTTAGAGTTAAAAGCTCTTTTCCATGCTGAAATATAATCAAATCTGATGGGATACAATCTTATGCATTTGTACAGATGTTTTTCATTTTTATATATTTGTACGAAGCACAATTTAAATCAAAAGGAATGTTCCTCCGTATTTCTCTTCCCGCATCTGAAACTATCAGTCTACTATTGCCTTATACATACAATCCCTTACTTACTCTGCTCTCCCACAACCCGTGATAGCCCATCATCCTTTCCACTCCCACATTTTCATCATCCAGTCTTTTCCTATTGCAAAATTCATCTCTCACCAATTGATCCGTCTTTGTGGGAATTTGGAAGGGTGGCAGAAAAGGCATGCTGTTTTGTTGATACTTAGCGTTACAAAGAAATACAGATGTACTTCAAGATCAAATTTGCTTTAGGAGATATAAATGAAATGGTATACAGAACATCACATTCTGTTATATTATAGTCACAGATGTTCATGTAATTTGAGGGAATTTCCATAATAAACCAGAGACAGTAAAAGACCCCTCTCATCGAATCATGACACCAATTACCACCAACCACTTGATGTGGAACATTTATAGAACAAGTGGTCTGCGGGGTAGTGCAGGTGGTCCGGAAGTATGTGTGTAGGTGTGTGTGAGCGCGTGTGTTTAGGGGGGTGGAGGGTGAAATTAAATAAACTGAACTTTAAAAAAAATTGTAAAATGTGCTGGTAAAGTGTATTAAACTTATTTTATTCCCATAAAATGTTGTGCAAACACACAATCTTCAGAAGTCATCAAATTACTACAGTATACTTGTGTGTGAACTGAATAAGAAAAAAACTGTGGAGGAACCCTTTAAAATGACGGCTAATTTACAAGATTAAAGCTACATATTTTAGCAAAGCCATTAGAATCCCTGTTTGCATTCTGAAAAAAACCCTACAGGAGACACAGCACACAGATAGAAATAAGTACTAGATTTATATGACAAATACGGAAAGCTGATCCTCTGCATGGTGGAAAACTAAAACCAGCCATCATCAGCAACTATTCTAATAGCAAATCACAGCATTGGTCGAATTATACCGTTTGGAGGTTTTTATTGAATATGGACTCTGAATTCTGATCATAGTTGATAGAAAGCTCAATAGGTCTTGGGAATGACATGAGATGCTGATAATTCAGCTGAAACTAAATGTGGCTGTGATAAGTTCACCAAGTGTGACCTCCCAGGATTCCTGCATGATCGTCGTCTTTCAAGGTGCTCTCCAAGGAAATACACCACAGATATGATGTTGCATCAAGGCGCATTAATGTGTTTCTTTTTTTTAAGTTTCATCAAAATACGTCTAAAAAAGGCTCCCACACTTTATGGGTAAAAGAGAGATTGCAAAAACAGAATGGTTTTGTTGCGTTTTCCATTTCCTATTTAAGTTGGATGCCAAGTTAATCGTTGTAATTGGGCTGAGGGAGAGTGAAAAAGGAAATAAAAAACAAAAAACAGCTCATTTATAAACACACAGCCAGAACAGAGGAAACAGTTATATAATCATGCACAAACACACACACGTAGAGAGAGTCAGCAGGATCTCTGCAGCTTTAGAAGGGAGCCTGCCAAACAGCTCAGTCATAGATACCTGTTTGAGAGGTCTAAAGGAGGAGTAGATTGGCTTAGGTTTGCAAATCTTTTTTGTATTTTTTCTTTAAAATAGCTTTTGTTCTATTAGTCATTCTGAGTTCCAAGTGAGAAGACAAACCATGAAAAAAATAACGAGGTAAAGAATGAAAGCCCTGATGTTAACCGTCAATGAAAGCTGTAGCAGATAAAAATTGTTACTGTTTGAAAAAATGTCCAAATCAGATAGCAAAGCGTGTGCAGTCATAAACCGGTAATAGATCATTAGACTGTCTCACATGGTTGTAGTAATCTAGCTCACCTCTTATTTCATTTTCTTAAGATTGTAAATGGCTTATCTGTTGTTTTCCTGGAATTTTGACCTATTCACCCCCGGTCTCCTTCATGCTTCTGTTAATATCGCACAAGTCAGTTCTTAGTTTGTTAATTGGAAATTATATGTCCTGGGTGGTTTGAAATCATGTTGGTTCCCCCCTCGGTGAATTAAAATGAAATTAAGACAGCATAACGTCAAAAGATTATCTAAAGATGCTGCAGAGACAGTCATTTATTTATGCACCGACATTAGCGAGTTTAGCATAACACATATTTTTCTTGCACATGATCACAGAGAAAATGCAGTGCTTCAAACAGTGCACTACTGTTAGCCGAGAAGTACACAATGTCTGCTAGTTAAGTTTGTCTTTTTTTTGTAATGATAGTTATAACGCATAATGAATTTATTGAATTAATGACTGCATTCATCCTTTTTGTTCATCCATTTATTTCGATATGGACAATAGAAGTTCATAGAGATACCAGATGCATTGCAGGTGATCGTCATAACAGCCTTGCTAATTTTCAACATCATTCCAAAGGAAGCTTAAAGGATAAAAACGTATTCTAAAATTAGAATAAATATTAAAAAAATTAAATGTTAAGCCAATGTTAGAAGGACATCCAGTACATTGTCCCATGTGAGCAGCTTTGGACTTAAACAAACTTAAACAATTGCTTTTGGGTTCTTGCAAATTTGTTAATTTCTGTCTTTATTTTTAGGTCAGTGGGTAGAGTTGAATCTGTGCAGAAGTTGAATTGTAGGACTAAAGAGTCCTCATATGATATAGGCTTTGATGAAAGGTCTGACAGAGCTGTTAGACACTGGGAAGTAGATGAGATCAATATATTGATAGTCTATCATATGCTTATATCTGTGGTTTTATAATGTAATGTTTCTTTAAATGACTAATTGTTTTTATTGTTTAAACTTCTTAAGAAGTATTAACACGGTTTTACCTTTAAATTGTTAGTTGTGCAGAAAGTCCCGTCCCTGCAGTGCACAACAGTCCTTATGTGTTCATTTAAGTTTAAACATTACAGAATTGTTGTGTCTACTTACCCTGTAAAAACACACAATACTGCAATTGTAAAGTTTCCAAAAGCCATAATAGTTTCAACTATGGAAGTACGTCTAGTTAGGTGACATGAACAGCTACTGGAGTTCTGTAAGCCGCATTAGTAGCATCTGTACAGATGGACGCAGAGACTACTAATAAACAAAAAAAAAATAATTTAAGTTGTTAATGCTTTTCTAGTGCTGCTGAATGGACTTTGAGGCTATTACAGTATGTCTTTCCATTTTTCCCCAAAACATTTGAAAGATTAGTGGCATGCAACTCTGCCTGCATCTGGTGTGGTAGAGACTTTCTGCAGATGCCTACATTTATTCATTGTATAAAATTGTCTTTCCCCAAAGAATGAGAATAAGGGTTAGGTAAACCAACATGTTTATCTAAATTCTCAGAACATTTTAGATATGATAAGCTTGGTAGCTAGGTAAAAAATTCCATCATTCAATTAATAAGCCTGATATAACCCACTCAAATATACTATATATGTGGCTTTTATGTTAGATTGTACAGTGATTTGCCTTAAATGTGATAATATCGAACTGTTTGTCTTTCCTTTAAACAACTAAAACTTGATTTTCTAGCTTACATGTGGTTTTGCTTACCTTTTTCCTCTACTGGCTATGTATAAAAGAGCTGCCACCTGAAAAGTGCTGCCCGCTACATTGAAAGCCAATCCTGCCATATACCAAAAGTAAGATAAAAATTAGTCATAAAAATCAGAAGCTGATAAAAGTTAGCCAATGAAAAAGGTGATAAAGACAAAGGGATGAACAACAGACATTAACAGACACACAGAAAGACGTAGACCTGCACTGCTGACTCATGAAGCTCTGTTAAGTCTCATAACTTGAAACTTCTTTGCAATCCACACATTCTCAGCTGTGCAACAATATGCAAGTGCATTTTTGTGTGCATGTGTGTGTAAATGTCTGTGCTTGGGCAGCTGTGCATTCCAGTCAGAGTTTTAACTCTCTTGCCTCCCCTCAGAAAGCACCAACCACCCCCCATGCCCCCACCCCCCCTTGCTTTCCTACCATCTGTAGATGTCTCTGATACCATTCAAGGGATGAGTGTTTTGTTCTCCAGCTTTGCGAGAGGTTGTATTTATCATAAAATCTTAAATTGCAAAGATCCAGTCTTTTTTTTTTAAACCTGTTTTTTCCTTTGGTCAGGTTGATAAAGTTGGATAGATTGCATCTACCGTTTTTATTTTGCATCTTGCCACATATTCATGACTGTTTTTAGCTCTGGACACTGAAGATACAGTACAGTGCATTGTCGTCATATACAAGCATGATTCCATTTTAGCTTCTTGATTTTACTCAGCTATTCCTAAATAACGTGCCTAATCCCCCTGTCTATTGTATATTTCCCATGTTCTACTGCTCCAACAGGGTTCATTCAATTAAATGGATCATTATCAGGTTTATGCAGAGCTTGATGAAGCACTGACAAGCTCAGCCATTTATTTTAATCATATCCTGTGTAATAGGGAATTTGATACTTGTTGCTTGAGTTGCTTGAGGAACAAGACTGAGACTTACAGATGTCTTGTTTACCTAACACATAAATGTAGAATCTCAGAATCTTATGCTTTGCTGATCATTTCAGCACAGATGGCATTGTTGGTCCCTTGTTACACATTTATATTGTTGTTGTTTTAGAAATAGTTTAAAAGCTCTGCATATAAATATCTTGCAGCAGTAAGTTCCTCTTTGTTTTTTACATGAGATTTGATTATGTTTGACTTCAGCAGAGTTTTAAGCAGAAACTATTAGAATGCCTATGTTTAACTACACCCAAAAATATAAAGAATGCTCCATGCAGGTCAAGGCTTAGTTCAAACCAAATATCTTGAAAACTGGTTCACAGTTAATTGTAAGATAGAGCAGCATTTTGAAAGATAGACTGTTATGGTGAAGAGTCAAAGTTGTAGCTTGATTCAACTTTGAACTTAGTTACATCACCCTCACCCATAGTCACACAGAGCAAATACACACATATACACAAATACCTGTACACAAAATAAATGAGGCGTAGTACGACTAGCTGTCAAGTATTATTCTGTATGGAAAAATGCATTATTTGTCAGCTCTCCCCACACTTGTTTTCCAGTGAGCTTGTGTATTTTAAGCGTTGGAAGGTTTGTGAAATCCTAACAAGGCATGTTGCAACCATGCTTCCATGGAGTTGGCTTGACTACTCTTACTAATGAGCCCACACACACACATACATGCACAGGAGCTGCTCTTTAAAACCTCAAGAAAAGCATGATGTATCACAACTTCCTATAGCTGCGTCTGAACAACCTTGCTCATTAATTAATTTCGTGGGATCAGCTTTTCTCAGTAAATCCCCTGTTGCCTCATTTTCCCTCTTAAACTATGGTAAATCACTTTTACTTTTGATTTCAGAAAGGTAAGCTGTAGTCATTACCCCATCATGTTGTTTCCCATTGGACAATATCAATGCTTTTACAAATTGTTTGTCTGAATATAATTGTGAGATATTAACATACGGCCATTGAAGATAGATTACAATCCCGGATCATGTGATGTAATCTTAACAGAGCCCTCGTAATGACCTGCGAATATAAATCTTACAGATATTTCTAATCTACAGATGTTGTGGGGTTGGATGAGGTAGATCAAGAAACATTTGCATCGGTTGGTGAAAATCACCCTTTCATCCTACCAAACAATCAGAATGCTGCTTCCAGGAACCGATGACAGATGGACTACATAAGCTGGTGGTAAGACTTTACCTTTGGCATTGCCATTCTGTTGTTTTTCAGGGATATCTGTTTGCATTTTCAGCTTTTGTTAGCTAGCTATGAATCCAACAAGTATTATCTAGGCAAGTCAGCAGGAATTGGAATAGTGTTTACTACCTGCGGTTGTATATCAACCTAAGAGGACAAAAGACCACATAAGGCCAAAACGTAAGGCTAACACTACAAATAGGAATCTAAACCAGACGGAGAGAACCGAAAACAAGAAAAAATTAATAAATTCAACATGAAACATAAAAGTACAGAGTCCCGTAAGGGACAATTACAGACAGCTAAAAATAATCAGAATAGAAATCCAAAAACCAGTGAGAAGCGAAAACACTCTTCACTCCCTTTTATAAAGCCATAAGCATCCATTACTCCAAGGTGTTTCTGATTGCACACTGAATAAGAAAACACTGCATATTTTTCCTCTAGGCCTGAGAACTATTATTGATGAAAAAAGAACTAAAACTTAATTACAAAAAATCCAAATCAACCCTTAAAAATCACAAAAATAAAAAATTATAATGCAAAATAACAGTTAAAGTATGTAAATTATTATTACAAATGAAATAATGGTAATTAAGCTGTGACTGATACAAACATAGAAGCATGTCAATAAACTGATCAGTTTTTGTTTAATTCAATGTATTTTATTGTACTTTACAATTTGCACATATAGTGACCGTGACTGACCGTGTATTCCCATGGAACTACTTTGTCCAAACACACACACAAATCCCTGTGTGTGTTGGGACCATAAACGTTTTATGGTTTATTTAGGATGGTGTGGAATACTACACATTGCAGCTGTCATACCTTAGATCAAGACAGACAGCCCCAGACAGACTAAACAGAGACAAGAGGGAATGACAGGGGACAAGTGAGTTGCAAGAGAAAAATATGTTGATGCATCAGAGAGGTTTTATGTAAAGCTGCTCTGAATTTTGCGGGGAAATTCTACATCATTAGAAAAACTAGGCTAGTTTTTAGGTCAGATGCATCTGTAACCATTACCTAACCCTATAGCCTTTACAGCTCAAAAGTTTTTTGTTTTTTTTATCCTATTTGATGTAGAATGACTTTGTTCAGTTCTGTTATTGGTTAAGTAGAATTGCATTGTGAAAGATCATTCAAGTGTAAATAACAAATGCCCCCCCAAAAAGTTTGCTAATGTCATGAAACGTCATATATTGTTGATTTTGAAAAATTGAGCGATTAAATTTGGAAAATAACTCATTCAGATCTAAAATTTGTAGACTAATCTGTCTGCCTGTTTAAAGCTCTCCTCACTGGTTTTTGGAGGTCTGGAAGTCAGCAGTCTCCAAGTTAAAGTCTCTAGGCAACTGTCTCCAACTCGGCAGAGCATGATAATGCTACAAGACCAACTTTACTTGAAGGATTTTGGGCCGTTTGGTTTAGTTTCAGAGCTTCTGTGTGCTTCTTTGTAGTATTCACATCTTAAGTGTTTTTTTTTTTGTCATTTTCCTTTAATGTGCCTGTTTCATTAAAGTTGTTTCACATCTACTTCAACAGACTCACCTCATCGTTGTTCAGCTATTTTGCTGTTTTTTTTGGTTAGTTTGTATACAATTTTTACATCTTTTGTGGGTTCCCGTCAGTGCTCCTTCACATAATATTGACCTATCCCAGGTCTGGATTATGGTCGTCAATGACCATTGATCAAAATAAAACCCAATAATACCGTTATGGATTGTTGCGAGTTTACGTTGAACCTCCACAGCCAAGGAAAAGTGCGTACTATATAGCTGAAATTACAGTTATTCCATATTTAACACATACCAAAAATTTGTTGCATATAGCATCACCAAAGGTAGCATCTAGCTTTTCAAGATATACTTAATTTTGGAAATTTTTTAAGTAATGGAAAATGGAAAAGCGATTTAACAGGGTTTGATTTATTTTTGAGTAAACATTTGGTTTGTAATATAAGATATATTTTTTTATTATGTTGTGATAAGACCGTTTCTTTCCTAAATCTTGCAAGTAACGAAGCCTTTTAAATCTATGAAAGTTTTCAGAGTAAATTATTTTTAAATCTACCTTTTAAATGCTAAAGATGTAAAACAAAACAAAAAAACAAAAAGGAAGAACAGACAAAAAACACAGCAAGCAGAATAACATGTATAATTATATGTCATGACAGCAAAATCTAACAAATTAATGGATTTTATATGTCATCATCTTCATAACTCTCCAATATCTTAGTCATTTGATTTCTCAAGATACTGTTAAACAAATGTTCACTTGTGCCTTGTAGAGGATGAAACAAATACAATATGCTGAATTCAAATCCTTCCTACCTGTGAATTCTTTTTAAGATAGAGTAACCAAAAAATGCAGCTAAAGTTTTTAAAAACATTATGAGGTCTCGACCACGTTGACCTCAGCTGCTCAATGGCATTCACACAGGTGCTCTTTTAATGAGGCGTATTAAACCTCAGTTAAAATTAGTCACAGCAGTGCTGAACATCATAAGCCCAAAACCGACCTACAACATGCTCCTATGGGTGTAGCTTCTTTTTTTTTTTTTTTTACTGCTTTTATCCATGTCTACTTTACCCCCTAGTGCAGAGACTACCATAGTTTTAGGTTTGAGTTGTATTGCTGGTAATACATTTCATGTCTATCATTCTTACAAAAATTAAACTAAACTAAACAAATTAAACTAAACAGGACTGAATATCCAGCAACCTAGTCACACCTACAACTGGGCCACAGCACCACACAAAATATATCACAACACTCTAGCAACATATCGCCCGCTTGTATTACACCTCACCAAGAGTATCATATCTGCTCAGCCCATTTGCAGATTCCAATCCCCAAAGTGGTTCACTCGGAATCAGAAGCACGTCCACCTCAGGTTGTGCATAAACTGTATTCTGCAGGTGAATGGAAAATTGTAGAAAAACTTGAGTATATCAGACTGCATTTTACAGAGTTGCTTTATTTCCTCAGGTACTAAACACAAAACGTGTAATAGTAATTTACTGACTGCCCCTTATGGAGTTAAAAATCAGAATTTTTAATACTCAAAAAAGCTTTAGTGTAATTGACTCAAGCGGATCACAGAACAAATATGACTTTTGAATTTTGTCCAGATGATTCTTTCTGACTGGAATGACAAGCTTGGTGAGCCTCTTCTGTTTGTATTTAAAAACTTCTCACCTGCATCATATCATACTGGTCTGAAGCTTAGAACAATGCAAATGTTGAGTTATTCTCGTTCCTTTAAAGAAAATCTTAAACCCACATTGGAGGCACAGAAAAAGTCCCACATTTGCATGGAATTTAAAAATGGTTATTGGCAATAGAGAGTCCATGAATAAAATATATGTTTGTGGTAATCTGAATGCAAAATGGTAAACGTGATACAACAAAAAATAATTATAATTTGCAGTAGTTAAGAAGCCTGTGTTTTATATTTTGCAGCTATGACCATTAATGTAACAGTCAATGTAAACATTTTACTCTGGACAGATATTTATGGCACATATGATACACAGATTAATGATACACTAATTAACTAATTAACCATTTTATATATTAACCTTGGATTTAAAATATGTTTACGTAACTGTAAGTAACCCAACTGTGTTATAACGGGACAAAAAAACAGGGTATAAAGAAAGAAGACATTGGCAGGGACAAGTGTCAGGATAACTATCAGGGCAAGACTTGGGACTGTGCAACAACTTGTAGTCTGTGAAAAGAAGACGAGTTCGATACATAGGGCCACTTTGGTTCTGTGTGTGCACAAAAAAAGTGTTTACTTATAAGCCTAGAATATAATGATGACAAAAAAGCTATTACATTAATTCAGATAAACTTACTGCAATTGCAAGATTAATTCAATCAGAAAGAAACCTGAGAGAAATATGACACAGGAAACAGAAAATGAAATAGAAGATTAACGGAAAGAAAGACAGAAGGAAGACAACTAATGGTCAGGTCCAATTACCAAGAAAAATGTCCCCTTTGGCACATGACACAGTGTGCAAACACCGGGTCATGTGCCATGGGCTCTGACAGGTGTGTGTGTTTTTGTGTGGGTCGCTGTGTTAGACAGAGAGTTAACTCGGAAATGTGGTAGGTAGTGCCAGCAGAAAATGTGCTTTCATGGGATTTATTGCTTTCAACTATTACGCATTGCCTTTGTTACTTCAATTTGACACAAAGCATAACTCTTCGCATAGCTCTCAACATATTCAATGTACTTGGTTAAATTAGGGGATTGTAATTCAGAGCACACCACATAAGTGTTTGACTCCAACTGAAAGAATAGAAGAGCAGCTTCTGTTGAGTAAGATCCATTAGTTTTTTAGTTTAGTTTAGTTTTTCTCACGTGAGCCACCCCAGTTCAGATAAATTTATAATGTTGTAATGGATATTTAACGTGCTGCCTAAGGTTTCATTTGGTTTACATAAAACAGCTTGCCAAGGGAACACATTGTTTGTTCTATTGCCAGTATTCGCTAGTTAATTACCAGCCTGTTGAAGCTTTGTTTTATATTGTCACCATTTCATACATTAGAGGATGTAATAACGGTGTTGGTGACAAGGCACAAAATTGTTTCCTACCACAAAACTTCTAAGATGAATATATTTTAGTAGAGAATACAGTAATATGAAAAATTAGACAGACTCTCAACTCTTGTGTTTTATACCCAAATGTTTTCGCCTTTACATGATTTTAAATGTATTTTTCTAAAATCAACAGTGAAAAACTTCTGATTTCAAAACGTATACTCTCACCCACCAATTCATTGTATACACCTAATCAACTGACTGGAAACAAATTGTGAATCCACCTATCACATAGTAGCAACCTAAAGTATTTAGGCATCTAAACGTGGTAGAGATGGTTTGCTAAAGTCCAAGTCAGTGGACATTTTTAGAGCTGAATATAAAAAATGTATATTTGTTAGGATCATGTTGAGCACAAATGTGAATTTACTTTTAAACCTTTTTTTTAAACTGAAATTTTTATTTTATTCAAAATGAAATGTGCAAACCATTGGCAAACATTTGATTTTTATACTTTTATAAAACCGTACAACAAATAAACAAGGCCTCTCTAAGCATCCGAGAAAAGTTTTAACTTGACAATGTTGGGGAAAAGGTTATGTGTTTATTTTACTGTAGTAATATATATACCTGGTTTCAGCTATTGACATCATCTGCATCCTTATCAGGACTTAAGAGATTATGGTGAGCTGCTTCAGTGTCATGTGTACATAATGGTGAGACCTTTCTGAGCCTTTGGAAAGTCATGTTAACAATAACCCTGCACATCTATGCTACCAGCTGACTTCATGAAAACTGGCACTTGAGATACTACTTGAAGCTAGATCACACCCCCTGAAGGGAACGATGAGTGTTTGAGATTCCAGTCAGTTCTGTTATTTGTCCAGCACTTAACTGGCTGGTAAAAAAAACCCTGAAGAAACAGTAGAGCCATTTCTTACAAAAACCTTAAAAACTGGCCTAAAAAAAGCGAGTCAACCTTCAAGCTGTTGAACAAGGAGGACATTAACAGCTGTTTTAGTATAAGCAGGATTTATAGTTTCCCCGGGGAACCTGTCGGTCTGCTGCAGTAGCACTGAAAATGCACATAAGGAGCACCTGCAAACCTATCATCCACATTATAAAAACAATCATGTCTAAATTGACTCGTGTACATGCAAACACATCCCCTATCTCATAATCTTTTCTTTTAACTAATAGACTGGGTGCATTTGATTCTTTATATGGTCGAACTGGATGCAACATGTGCACTCGCCCTCACATTGGCAAAGACTAAGTAGAGGCAACACATCACTGCACAGTGCTGCAACAGGAAACAAATCTCTGTCATTCAGACAGCCCACTAGTGTTCCATCACTAGCTTTTTGACATGATAAGCCTCACTGAGCAGAACTGACAAGTAGAGTTGTCTAGCTCAGTGGCTGAGTGTCCCGAGAACTTTAGCAAACCACTGGGAGGTAGCAATCTGTCTGTGCTTGCTTTATCGTCTTAGATTAAACACACTTGCATTATCAAAGTAATTAGGCAGTACTGACCTTATATATTACATTATTTAAATAAAAAATTTAAAACAACAGTTGTAATTCTATCAAAATTATGTTTTTTAGTGCTTGTTATGCCAGTCTTTAACAAATAGAAATTTTGGCTGTGATATCACGACTAACCCCACTGATTTTGCCAGAAACTTCCAATACCATTTGTCAGACAACTTCCCTCAGCCTCTCTGCGCCTAAAAGGATCAAATCAATCAAGTTTGTGATCTTGTAACAATCTAGCAAATTAAAAAAGTAACCCAATTTTTGTATTTTCTGTGAATTTCAACAGCTGTCTCCGCTCTTTGTCTCTGAGGCACAGTTTTCTTCACAGATGAGTAATCCATTTAAAAATGTTATAAGGATGAAGATATCTTTCAAAAACATTCTAAAGGGATCCAGCAGCGGCATGGTTGCTCAAATTCCCATAGTATCAAACATTGCTGTACAGTAGAATCATTAAGAAGATTTGATTAAAAAGCCAAAAAACATAGCACGTGTGATATAAACTCCACTTATGCCAGTATACTAAAAATATTTGGAATATGTTAAAAAAAATTCCATGATCACAAACTAGTGATGCTGCGTTGGACAAACAAACTGCATCCAACCAAAGCAAAATCAGTCTGACTGCTAGACAGATACCATACAAATGAATTCTTAAGAACTTTAAATAATCGTTTGCAAATCTATGTAGATATTCTGTCTGGACTGATGAAAAATTAGTCATTTTGTAATGCCAAAGGATAAGTGACTTACGAGGCAAACTTTGGCTTGATTTTTTTTTCTTCTGAAGTTTAGCTTATATTTAACTACATGGGTGCATTCAAAGGCTATGTGGAAAGGGTTGATATTTTCCCCCAAGATAGTCCAGAAGTAATTCCAGGGCAAAAAGAAAACTGAGGAAGTTAATATGCCTCATACACAGTAGATATGCTCTGCACAGTCGATTACCATTGTTGCTCACCTGGACTTTTCTCTAGACCACCGAGTTTTGAATTATGGATGAAGTATGCACTCGCTTATGCTGGGTAAGGCCTGAACATTGCAGAGGTACATGTGAACCAGCTTACCCTAATACCACAGTTTTCACAGTCCTGCGGGTGCAACAATCCCGGTACTCAAACTTCTCTCTTTCCTCCTTAGTTACATCTACAGCAAAAAGGCTAATTCCATACCCATTTGAGAACTCTAAAATTCCTTGCAGGACTTATGAGCTGCTATTTTTGGAGAATTTGGTTTCTATAGTTACCATAGTTGCAAGTCTCACTTTCAACTGTCAGAAGCTCACCAAAGACATTAAACAGTGAACATCTTCAAAAGGAGGTTGTGGACATCATGTTTTACACCTGTGTTTTTAATTCTTCTGTTTTCTTCTTCTGTTTATTTACATTACTTGAAAGGTTCACCATGTCTAAAATGTATAGGAAATATTAATATAATAACAGATACTATATAATTTCTGCAGTTTTGAAGTTGGTGAACAAAAAAAAATAACATTTTGGGAAATTTTCATAAAGCGAAGCGTGAAATCCTGGCTTGAATCTTTGCTTTAGAGATTCAGAGCTTGATAGTGAAGTCACGAGAGTAAGACACACATAGTGACTGCTCTCCCTGCCTCCAGTCACTTCATTTGTGTTTTTATACTCTGTGTCAAATAGAATCAATCAATCCCTTATTTGTTCTCTCCTCCTTGCTCACACATGCACACATACATAAATGCTAAGTAATTCTCTGCTATGAAGCTCAACAGTCACACAAAGAGTGAAAATCAAAGCAGATTAGGTGCGCTTTCTCAATTAGCTCTTGTAGAGTACCTGTCATTAAACATCTGGTCTCCAGTTACCAACGAAAACAAAGATGTGATTATTTGGCTACAACAATTACTAAATCATAAGCATTTGTGATGTGTAGACACTGTACAGTCTCTTAAGTGCACAATAGGAAAGGAAATTTGTCATGTGTATTAAATGTGAAATGTCTGTGAGCCTTGATATAAATACTGCAGTAGGTTTGCCTTTGGTTTAAACTAGTTTTTAGTTTTCTAAGTTCACATTACATAAACATACCCCTTTGATTACAGAAACAATTGTAGATTTATAGACTTAAATATTGTATGTTCATATGGATTAATTTATTTTGTTAGACCTTCCTCTCCCTGAAGGAAACAACTAACAAGTCTATGTTTTTTAGTATAGAGTCACACCCGGCCTAAAGGCTATGATAAAAAATGTGAGACAGGCAAGCAGATCTATCATGTATTATAATTTATTTTAAGATGAAAACCCTATATTAAAATCAACAAATGCCAATCTAAAGAAAAAATCTGCAAAGGTGCTCTGATTTCTCCAACCAAGTCCAACTGGAAGGCCAAAACCAAGCTCCTGTAACAGGCTGGAAGCCACCCTTTTAACACCACCCAGATATATTCAATTAGACAGCCCAGCCATTCACCTGCTTCCTGAAAGAGAAATTCAACAAAGACCTAGTGGACGGGAGGGGCTGTTACAATAGATATGTAACAGCAGACACTTTCACCTCATTGTTTACTGACAAAGTGACAGCTATAAGCAAACGGTTTACTGAACTGCCCATATCTGAAACTTTTCAGAGTGCACATTTTCTACATGTAGCAAAGTCTCCAGGTTATTTTCCATGTTTCAAGGGTTTTCAGTCCAAACAAATGTATGCTCAGATTTTATTTGTAAAGATTAAAAAGAATCATTCTCTAACTTTAACTTTGTAATAATAATAAAAACATTCACTTAAGTTTAAGGTTTCAGCTGTTATACATTTATCAATAATGCACAAAAGAATACTACTCACTAACCCTGCTATGTCACAGTAAAACTTTTGTGCTGACAAGCAAATTTTTGAGCAGATGCCAACTCTCTTGACTCAGAGTAAGAGAATGTAAATGTACATTTTAATTTCAGAAAAGAGTTAAAAGCCGGCTTAGAGAATTATCAAGAAATCTGTTTGGGACCTAAAATAATTGGCATCTTTACTATAGCAACCCGAAGAATCTTACTAGTGAGGAAGAACAGACATTATGCAAGAATATAACAATTTTGGTTCTACTATTTTGTAGCTCAAACATAAAAAATAAAGGCTTTAAAAGAAACCATGTCAGCTATTCCCTGACAGCATGGTAGATTCTGAAAAAGCGCCTTCACTAATCCGATGCAGACATACAACAATCTGAAACAACCCTGACATACTACATTCCTATTTTTTTAAAGGAATATAAGTATGTTAGAGTTAATCAATCCTAAATACCCCCAAATTACCATCTAAACTATACAGGAAACTCACCGTATAAAAAGGATGAATTGTAATTTCTTCCAAATATGTAATCGGAAGTGGATTTATCAATCATCTTTAACTAAAACTTTTGATATCAGATATGTTTAAGAAACTTTAAAAAGACCCAAAAAAAAGAAAATCGAAACAAGAAAAAGAAGTTTATTGGTCGATGGATGTTCGGCGTGGGTTTTGAGTCATCTAGTACCCACTTACAGTGCAAAGGCAATGTAGCAGGCATTTACAGAAGAGTTGGGCTGTGGTTTGGTTTGAGTGGTTCTTGTTTGGGTTCTGTTAAGCTTCTCCTTAGCAATCACACAATACTTGGTAATGCTACACTGCTAAACATGACATATTAAAAATAAATAAAATAAAGGCTCAGACAAGTCTAAGTGTACAGTTTAGTCCTGCAAGTGCATCATGTAATTCTTCTGGTATGTCTGTGTTCTAGTTGCTGATCTGCCATTATTGCATTAATCCTCTACATTTAACTGTCATGAGCCAGATTAGGATCAAACAAAGGAGCCCAGGAAATCTGCTTTTTGTTCTTCCTGCTCTCAGTGACAGTGATTATATAAGCCTGCCCTTACTTACATAAGCGTCATTAGTCAGCAGTAAATTTTAACCTGTTAAAATGCATTAGAGAAGTATTTATTTGAATGAGATGTGTTGTGCAACATAAGTACCTTCGTTTTCAGCTACGATCCTGATGGCAAGTTTGGAATGGAAGGGCAGCTTTAACAAGAATTATAAAGTTAATGTATCTATTTGCCTTTTAAATATCTAACAGTGGTAAATATCTGATTCTGTACCTTGGAATAGGTGTGTAGAAACACTTGAATGATTAATACTGGTTTGTATTTAGCTTCTCCCAAACAACTTCTCATAGTTTCAACACACTGTACTCTATTTGCAGATATAGATTTTTTTTATGCTTCCGAGTGATATAAAAGCATAATTTACAACCATAGCTCATACAAGCGTAGCTCTAAATGAAATTGTGTGTGTCATTGTGAGTCAGTCACCACTACCAGGCAACCATGCCAAGGCTGCGAAACGACCAGCTGGTGCAAAGAACATTACATCCAAAAAATGTGTTGCCAAGGCATTTTTCATTTGCATGTGAAATTATTTAATTTTGCTCCTGAGTCTGCACTCTGTTACCCAGTATCAGTTTCAAACGGACACCAACACGACTCCGTGCCTGGAAGGTATACAGAAAGGACAGAATAAATGAGAATTTCTAACCAAATGTTTCTTTGCATATGAATTATGGTTGAAAGGGAAGTTTGTGGGGGGGTGCACAAAGAACAAAAACAAAAATAAAAAGTTTATTGTCAAGCTTCTCCAATTCATGGTAGAAACCTCTTGGTATTGTGATGATTCAAAACAAACAAATAATCTTGCTCCAGCAAGATTATTTGTTTTATTAGGCAGTACCTCCACATGTCATTATGATTCCTAATTACCACAGATGTTTGATCAAAAATATTTTAAATGTCAAATAAACACCAGTGTAAGTAGTTGCATTGCTGAAATGTAAGAAGAGTTCAGTTACCCTACATTGGCTGATTGAACATAAATGCACTTAAACACTAATATACACTATACACTTTTTATTTATAAATAATGTAAATTTACACATCTTTCTATTTATCATCTGAATAAAAAAAACACAATAGATATGTATGTAGCCTATGGATTGGAATTGTTGTTTTTTACTTTATATATATATATTATATCTATATATATATATACACACAAAGAGTGAGATTGACGAAAGTTTTGCTTTTACAGAAGTCAGCAGAAGCCACTTCACTTTGGTTGACGCGCAACGGACCCACCGGCTTTAGAGCCTCCGACTGTATGTACCAGCCCTTTTCGCCTGATAAGTTGTTTCTCGTAATCATTTGAGACTGGTCTATTTGACATCTTCTGCAAACTTTGAGTTTGTTAACCCCAGAAATAAAGCAAACTTCCCTTACAAGTGTCCAGGTGGACATATTTATGTTTAGAACCATTCAAACAATGTGTAGGTTTACATTGACATAAGTAATAGGAATAAATAGCCCATCAGAATAAAGAATGCATGATGTGAAATATCCTAATCCAATTTAGTTTGTTGAGAATGAAGTTGTAATCCGAATGAGAAGGGTAATTTATGCCTAATCAATGCTTGTTAGCATCACGTCTTTTTGATAGTGGCAAACTGACCTTACTTTGCACGTCTTTCCAATGTCAACAAGCCACATTTCAACCTTTTGTAGCTAGAAGTTGTATTGGTAAAGCCAAACTGGTCCTTTGGCAAAGAACTAACAGGCATCAGAGTCAGGGGTTTCCAAAGAAGCAAGGTAATATAAGTGGAATAGAGGCAAATTGCCGGAGTTCCTGTTTGTAGTGAATGATAACCTTTGTTCAAGGCCTGCCTTAACAGTTGACATTTAATCCACAACGATTTAGTTTAGATATGATAAAATGTGAGATTCACTCCTGCGTTGCACAGGATGAGCTAATAAATTGCTGACAAAGCAACAAAATTACACAATGGAGTGCACAGAGAGAGACAAAGTGGGGGAAACAGAGTAGAACCAGTGTCAGATGAAAAGGAATAACAGGGAAGGAGACAAAACACCAAAATCCTAAAAATTGAAACCCCCCTGGCTGTGTTACTTTGTTTTCCTAATGTGAGGATAAGCCACATACTTCAAATGTTTTAACAGTTATTATACTGCTGGAACATATAGTTACAAAGAACAAAGGAGTGGTTTAAAACTCCTAAAGGATTACTATTGATTTTTTCTTTCCCCTGGAGATAAGCTTTGTTTTGTTCTACTGGATGTTAGAAAAATGTCTTCCATCAGTGCTTAAACCCTGACATTTACATATACATATACATTTTTGTTTTAACCTTTTTTAAACATTGTTTCTCTCTCTTGGGGTTATTGTAAAGTTATTTTGACCCTTTTTAATATATTTCTCTACGCAACCTCAAACCTCTAACCAATTTATTGATATATTATGTTATAGACTGAGACAGGTGTGCATAACTATTTTCTATTTCCCCGAAATAATGGTTGAAAGATATACATGTCTGCACCAGCTTCTCACATCTAGTTATTATTGCTTTTGTCAAGTCTTACGTTGCATTTTTTCTGAGTTATACAACTGATTCATAATTGAATATAAGTCTGGACTTTCACTGGGTCATTAGTAAACCGTGTTTTTTACTTCGTCACTATGTTGGCTACAGCCTTGCCAGCACCCAGGAAAAGGTAATCAAGATGGGCTCCCACCACTGACATCCTATAACAAGGTTAGGTAAAAGTATTTACATCACTTAAAACAAAACAAAAATTTTTTTCAAAGAAAAGGTCGATTCATTAATCTGAGGCATCCAATTTCAGTTGAGTAAATTATTTGTTTTTAAGCCCAGTTCTTATGTGAAATGCTTAGCCAAACCTTCATGTCAGAGTTGCAGTTCCACAGCTCTCCCTTAAGTTAATTTAGATCCACCATGGAATGGTGAGCATAGACCTGGAATGAGCGGCAAACTACAACAGGTTATGAACACTAGTGTTTAGACAATCATTAAATGGAAGTTTTTAAATTTTTACCCATAAATAAAAATCCAATGTCAACTAATTGGCTTCAGATCTGATCTTAATGGACCTGTCTGCATACGAACACAAGATGACATAACGCAGACAAAGTAACACAAGGCAAATGCAGCTTTTACCTAAAATGACAAACCGAACAGGGCATTGTTCAGTCAATCAGAGCTGTAAAACCACCAAGACATGGCAAACAATAAAAAACAAAATAAAGTTGGTGGTTTGGAAAAATAAAAATGAAAAAAAAAGGTATGCAAGTATAAATCATTTTGCATGAGAGGATTTTATTTTCCTCAGTACATAAAACAGAACAATATAATTTCCATTAAACACCTGACAAAACAGGGATTTGTTTGGTTTTCTGGAGGGAATGACTGGATATCACAATCATATCAAACTATTAAAATCTTCAAACAACACCACTTCGGAGTCCTTATCAAAAGCATGTCGCTCGGAGAGCTTGCCTTTATACAGAGGAATGTCCCTAGCAGCTTTAGCGCCCCCTCCAGCCCCGCTTTGTTTTTCCTTCCTCTGGCAGGATTTAAGTTTTTTTTTTAATGTTTGGATTACCGGGTCATAACAACCTCTCTCTGCTGGCTGCACGGCGAGATACCACATTACAGTCCTGTTTATCCAAATCCAATCGCCTCACTTTGTCAAACACATAAAAATGGCACTCGCACCCGGCAGCCGCCTCACTTCGCTGCTCTCTGCTTACATTAAACAGAGCGGGGCAGATGCATGCAGTGACACATCTGCGTATACAGAATTGAAGCACAGAAATGAGCTTAATCTTGAGTTAAAACGGTGTGTAGGGAGGTGGGAAGTGGGGTGGCTGTTTTGAATTGTGTCATGATTACTGATCAATATGAAGAGGATGCCTGCGGGCTACTTGTGCAATGTGCACCAATAAATCAGCATGTCGTCCAACGCAGTGACAAAGGCAACAGTGCAACATCAGGAGGTTATCCCAGCAGTCGAGTGGGCAACGAAACTCGGCCCGCCGCATCTGTTGGTACAGTGAATTATCCGGTGTACTTGTGCATCTGCAGTGGTAAATGAAGGAGTTATGCATATTTCCCTAACTAGGCCACAGGGTAGGAAGGGAGGGAGCAAGACGCGGTTGAAGGAGGTAATGTGATTGTCGAGACATGCCGAATACCCACTTTAACAGTGAGCTGTGTGTCTTGGAGAGAAGAGAGGGGAATAAAGACAAGATAGACGAGGACAGACACAAGGAGATGAAAAAGAAACCAAAAATTATGAGATTACTTTGAAGTCTTAACTGATAATTAGAGGGGAAAACATTAATAAATAAAATATAGGAAGCCAAATATATTTTAGCCTTCTCTGACTTCTTTCTTTTCTTTTTTTTTTAAACCACTCATAACACAGCAGAAATGCTCGAACTTCTTTCCTCTTCCTTCTTCTTCTTTCCCGTATAAATTTTTCTCGACTCTAAAGCCGCACCTATTTGTCGTTTCGCAGGTGCGGTGACAACACTCATAGGTGAGCGTGAGAAATATATGGATGTTTTAAGGTTACGCTGCAGTTCACGAAGGAGAGGCAAAAAAGAAAGGAGGGGAACCAGAGGCATGGGGTGCTTTTGTTGCTATGCAACCAGGCTCTGCTGTTTCAGAGCATAAGCATCTGCTCTGATATGAATTAATGCATGTGTACACACACACAAATGCAGGAAGGGCTTTAATCTGAGACACAAAAAAGGGGGTTCAGAAATATCTTTGATTGGGTTTTAAAGCCCCTCCATCCATAATTTTGAGTTTTTCATATATTTATTAGGTGTTTTTATTTGGTAAATCGGAAATAGGGGAGAAAAAGAAGGTCCTGTTTGTAATACCTGTCTGTGATAGAAATGCCCACTCCCCTTTAGATCAGAAAAATAATCTGAACTCTTATCAGGAAGTTTTATACTACTTTCATGTGACCAGGCAAATCTGCGAGGACTGGCCTGCAGGTAAAACTATGGCTGAAGTTGCGTCTTCCTTTCAAGTGTAATATTTTCTTATTTGGTATAAAATAACCATACCTGGAATATCTTCTTGCCATTAACAAAAACTTTTGATTAGACCGCCATATTGAAGATTATTTTTTGGTGGTTTTATTTAACCATTTCATAACTTAAAAATTACACGTTGCAGCAAGCAGGAGGATAACATTTGTTTTTCGTTTCTTAAGTTCAGGCTGAAAAGTCAACTGGAATAAAGATATATGGCAAACAAATCAATATTTTTGTTTTAGCATAATTATTTCACAATCATTACCTACTTCTGTACGTTATGCTAATTAGGTTTCCCGCTAAATTTCTCTTCCTACTCATGACATGATGCGTTTCAGCATACCCTCTCTTCCTTTAGTCCGTGGCCTCTAATTCCAATATTGGCTCCTTCTCCCTCCAACACCACAAGCCTCACCCCCTTGGTCTTCAAAGCAGAAGGCAGAATTCTACAGAAGCTCTGCAGTTCTTAAAATATAGATTGTATCACAAGTTGGACTCTGCTTGCTGCACCGGTACACTTCAAGATGAAAACACACTCGGCTTTATGTCTCTTAGCCTTTTGGTTATGGAAGCACAGGTAGTCTGTCAAAGTAAGATAAATTAAGAATCAAGCAAACATGGTATCCTGTGATTGATGATTTTAATTTCTTGTTTTGGTTTGATGGCATCAACTCATCTGGATCGAACTTTAGCCTTTGAGATCGTAATCGAAAAGCCTTACTAAACGGAACATACGGTACATTAATAAAGTATTCTGACCACCCAAGTTAGAATATCTTGAATATTTTCACAGCACAGTAAACCATTGCATGCTGGTTGCAACAATGATTATCCCAAGCACTTGTATGTCCACTGGTCTACGAGAGAGCAGACATATATTCCTCTAAGATAGTTTTAAGGGAATAGGCCTGCATGGTTTCATTGTGACAACGCTTCTTTGTACATAACTCTCATGGGACGTCTCTTCCACTCCCCTCTGTCTCAGTTTCACCGTGGCCATTTCCCCCCAGTCATTCTTGTCTAACCTCATGTTCGAGCTCTTGCCTTCATTTCCTGTCCTCACTTTGTTAATTATTGATTTGTTTCAAAAACCTCTTACATCCCACAGAGTAGCCTTGCTCAGACTCAGTGTGTTTTGCTATCGGCGGAACCTCGGCAGTAAATTTTCTTGACTGACACCAGCAGTTGCCGGGTGTGCTTACGACGACGGTGACCCCCGTTGTTTGGGTGACAGCCATTATGTTGTCAAAAGAAGCACTCAAGCTAATGAAGGAGCCATCTCGATGATGATAATGATAATAACCATGTGCCCCCTTATGAGGCTGTTTCATGCATAGAATCTATAATCAATGGCACCTTTATTCGTCTGACTCCAGCCATGGCCCAAATGACATTGATTTTTTTACTACCCTGTTAGTGCATACACAAACACAGTTGCACTGACGGGAACTCTAGGAGAGCGCCTTCCCCTACTGAATAAAGTTTAATGGAGGACACATACCTAATATCTGTTAAAAAAAGAGAAACTGCAGAAATTTGCCACTTTGATGGGCATTATCTGTTTTTTTGTATCGGTCTTATGCGTTTGCTGTAACCATAGACGAAATAAAGTATTATCAGTCAAATCATGATGTCAGGAGAATCTGTTACACAAAAGTTACAACAGTGGCATACTAAGAAGGCAGGAGAGTACACAGTGCACTCGTATACCACATTTTTTTGTTTTTTGAAGCAGTTCTTTGCCTATTGTTTGTTACCATGCACCGAAGTAACTTATCAATGCAATAATTGACTCCAGATATCAAACATGTCAGTTTGAGGAAATATCCCTGAGAGGTAGAAAGGAGCGTGATGGATGGTTGATGGATAAATGGATTTCAGCTAGTAAGCAAAGAGTGCAGTATACATGCATTCATTTTAATTCGGTTAAGAAATGTTTTAGGACTTATGTCAACCCCTTTATCCATCCATCCATCCATCCATCCAACCATTCATTCATCCATCCATCCATCTAGAAAGGGTTTCTTTCACCACGGTGCAACAAAACAAGTCTTGAAGAAGAAGTTACTGTTGATGTAGGGCAAAAGGTATGGTATCTATGTTGATCATATCTCTTTTAAGATTTTAGTTCTGTTCTATTTTCAAATGCCAAGGCTACCAAACAAATGAAAATAAAACCAACCCTAAAACAACATTTTGATGTAGTAAAGGTAGAATTTCAACTTTTGTGTGAGACAGAGCAGAACAGGCTTACTACTTAGAAAATAATAACTAAAACTGTTCTGTGTATGAATTTTGTTGAAATGTTTACTTAAAATATGAGATAAAAAAAAAATGCAAATCAAGCATCTTTTATGATTTTCTGAAGTTGAAAGCTATTTGAGTTCAGCCTTTCTACTATCTGCTTACAAACTTTGTCTCTTTTCTTCTTTACAGCCTCGAACTGCCAACACGTCTCAGAATTTAAAAGTAAAATAAACCCCTAGTTTTGGGCTACATGATCTGTTTAAAAAGAACTTCAGAACATTTTATTGGAGTTTTTTTTTGTTTTTTTGGTTGATTTATTTTAAATCCTTTTGACCCCACTCTTGATATTTCAGGGTTCTTTCATAGATTTTGGAACTAATGTGGTAGCCTACCTTGTGTATATGTTTTCAGTCAAGTCAAGTACAGAGGAAAACTTTTGTGATAATTGAAAAATGTATTAATACGATGAATTTACCTGGAATGAGCAAAGAAACAAGGCAGTGTAACATGGGATCCATTGAAGAACATTGAAAATCTAGGAGCTTGATTACAGAGGCAGGGGTGGAAAATGACAATTAAACCAGACAAAGTAATCAGAAGCAAAATGGGAAACAGCTGACGTGGAGTGCATGCATGGGAAAATCGGGAAATAGAAGAGAACGGTGGAAATTGTAGGTGAAAGGGTGAGGGAAGGTGACTAATCACTGGAGAAGAAATTCAAAAAAAAAAGAGGAAAGACAAAACAATAGTCAAAGACAACAACAAAATCCAGCAACATAATAAATGAGGAAATAACAAGAAAGAGTCCAAATAGATACGGCAAGTAGTGTTAAGCAATACTACTGGAACTACAGTTGGCAAGACTAATGGTGATGAACACAATGATGAGGAACACAGAATTTAGGTCATCAGACACAAACACAGAAAAAATCTAAAACTCACCTCAGGATTGTGACAGCATAGACAATATATTGATTAGTTCTGGCAACTAAAGGATTTATCCTCTGACAAGGATTATGGTAGTTACTGACTATTGAGGCTACCAATTTTAAAAGCTATCATTTAATATATTACAAAAAAAGTAAATAAAATCCTAATATAAAGGTTTTTTTGGTTCTGTGTGACTTTATCTACTTCGACCTACATGTCAAACCTGAACCTTATTTCAATGATTCATTTGTTCAGCGGGTTTGCATCTACAGTCTGCTGGACAGTAGCTCTCAACAACTGGGGTTAGCGAATAGATATCCATTTATCATTTATAAATAGTGAAAATATTTAACAACAAAATCAAAATCTAGTGGTTGAATCCCATGGGTTAAAGTTAAAAGCGTCAGGGGCAAATTTACACAAGTTGCAATTAAGCAAAACTTTAATAACGATCTTATGAGTTTCCTTTTTCCATTGAGATTCTAACTGATTTTTCAAATTTTAGATAGTTTTCAGACGGAATCTGGTGCCTTAAGGTAAAATTAATGAAGGGTTACTAGCATGATTTTGTGACTGATCCAACACTGAATCCACTACCTCCCCTCTATTTTATCTTAAAGGGGTTTAGCCAAGACTTTCCTGCAGACAGCTCAGAGAACAACAAGTAGAAGGATGAGCCGAATTCCAGTAATCCACATTAAAAGAAATCAATGGGACATCGCACAGCACTGAAAGCATGATAGATGTGCAGAATAACGCCAAAATCAACAAGAAGCTGAGCTTGTCAGCAAATAACAGGAAAGAATATTGGGTGAAGTATTGAAATGTTTTCCATACAAACATTCAGACAGTCAGCTTAGTGGAGTAAAAAGAATCACGGCTTTTTTATCATCCACAGGGAGCTCTGCAAACCAACTGACATTAAAGATTGAACGCTGAATATCTAAATTACCCCTTCTTCCATTTTACCCACTTAACAGCTGTTTGTTTGTATATCCTCAGTTCATGCTTCATGATGGAGCTAGAAAGCGTCTGTATTTTTCAGCCAGTAGTTGTTTCAAAGTTCACCTTGTATTTTTCTGTTTTTTTTTTCTTTCGTGTCACCTTGCTCTCTCCCTCCTTGCTTTCATCTCTGCTTGTGTTTTGCTCTGTGAAGGACGGGAGACGTTACAACTTTGGGTGTTAGCCTGCAGGCAAAGGAAGCTCTCTAAAAATGAGGACAAGGCTAACGTTCCTCGAAATGTTCTTTGTAGAACCTCACTCAACAATTGTGCACCTTTAATAATTGATTGTGTTTTTGGTTAATGCAGGTCACTCCTGGATAAACTAGGATAAAAGCTTACCCGAATGGTTGCACAGAGCAACCATAAAAAATGCTTTGTGTGGATCCCGTGTAGTTTGTGCTTGCACTCAAAATATGCCTGTTAGGCTTCTTGTCTGGAACCAACTTTGGTTGAATAAATGCAAACTACTTTCACAGTTCTTCAGGACCTTATAGTAGTCTTGATGTTTTATTCAGAAAATTTATTTTAAATAGGAAGTGCATTTTTAACAAAAACTAGCTATTTAAGACGTTAGCCAGGAGAAAAAAAAGGGGATAAAAATGTAACCTTCAGCTATTAAAGCAATACTAAGTAACTTTTCAACCTTCATAAAATATTTTCAGAACTTTTGTGATTATACGTCCACTTACAGCTCATTGAAAGACACCTTTGTCATGGCCCGAGGGGGTCCATATCGATTTAACCGGCACTAGGATACTTTGAGGCGGGTGGCAGGAACCCTGCCACAAAAAACAACTAAAAATGTGCTGATTGCTTTATGACATACCTCACTTCCCCCATTTCTAACGTTCAACATCATCGTATGACATTGTTTCGCCACAATTAGATTCATTACCTCATCGCTATTCATCCTTCACACATCCACTGGAAACAGAAATGTACTTAAATCCAACGTTAGGCGAGCAGGAGATGAAGATTTTACGACGCTATGCATAGGACCTCATGGGAAATTCAGTCTTCATCAGCCAAAATACTACCGCTTTTATCCACACTGGACTGCCAAAATCAACAAAAAGTGTAAGTTATTTAGTGTTGCTTTAAAAGATTCCTAAAAAATAAAAAAAAGCTGTGTTGACTTGCAGTATATTGTTTAAACAGTTCCAGTAGTGTTCAATAAAAAATGAAATAAACAATGATAATTTTAAAGTTGACTGGATTGATTAATTTTGATCTTTACTATTGCCAGTATTTTATCGGAGAAAATAACAGGATGTCTTCATCTGGTTACTCTTAATCAAGTGTACATGAAATGTTGCCTCCACCATCAATTTAAGTGCATGTGATTAAGATATAATGCTCATATTTGAAAATATAATAGTTTTTGATATTTACTCATTTAAATATGGGACAATAGTAAACTGTATTATATATTAAACTCTTTGAGATAAAATTAGTAAATGTTGATCTGATAAAAATGGTAAAATCCTGTTAAAAAGGTTGAAGGTGCAAATAGTAGATAGGATGTACCAAAAAGGTTGTTGCTACTTTTCCATTTTTTCCTAAAGAACATTTTGTCATAACGTAAAGCTTCTGACCCACATAAACAGAGGACCCTCTGGAGTTCAATAATGAATTTATTGAAAGATGTGGTTGATGATCTGGCAACGGCAATGTACGGCGGGACAACTGGAACAGCGGGAAACGGCAGAAGACTCTAAGCAACAGGACGACGTGTGAGACCGGAGACTTCTGAAGTGGAGGACAGAGCAGGTGAGTAGTTGTTGAAAGGTGGGAGGATGGAACGATCTTACTTTTAGTGGGTGGATGGCTGACGCCAGGGAGGAGTGAGTGGAGAGTCTTTTCAGCGGTAATCCAACGGAGAGGTTGTCCAGGGGGCTTGTGCGGCGGATGGAGTGGTGCTGGAGCAGGCAGACCGAGCTGAACCAAGAGGAGCGGGGAGACCAGATGGATGTGGCTGACCAGAGTGGAGACTTGAGTTATGTATGAGCACTGGAGTTCGCGGGTACCTGAGGTGAGCACAGGAGATGTATAGGGCATGGGGGAAAAAAGCAAAGTATCAAAATAAAGGTCAAAAGGAAAAACTCAAAAAACTAGAAAAAGGCAAACTGGAGAATCACTAGAAAATACTGAAGAAAACACTAAGACTAGAGAACATGAAAACACAATGAGTTTCACTAGAAGCTACAGATTGGCACTGAGAACTGAAGTTGCCGGGAGTAAACAAACACTCAGGCGTCGAGTAGCTTATCCACCACTCCTCTTATACTGGCCCATCTCATCAACGCCAAGTGGAAGCACCTGGCAGGTGCACCGGTGGAGGAAGGCGCTCCAGCAGAGAGAGCTCTGGCGACCCCCTGTGGACAACCTGGAAACGGAGCTGAAAAGACTCAACCTGACACATTTGTTTTTCTTTTAATTGAACCTTCAGGATCTTAATATTATGGCTGTAAAAAAAAATAACCTCACATTTTAATGGTGGTGTGTACAGTTTTGAGATCCACTGTACATTTTGGCAAAATCCAGGTCTAACACATGACAACCTGCAGTACATGCTTTATTTATAAAGAGGTGACTTGAGTGAATGACCTAATTTTTATAACGCAGAGATTAATGTGGGGCTTACCCTTTATCCCAATCCTCAACATGACGCCCAAAAACAAGATTTACTATCAAAAACAAATATATGTCTTTCTAAGTCAAACTAGGCAGATTAGTTAACCCGGGGACAGCTGTAGAAGCTTTTAGGATATTACCCAAGATGTGATAAATGACTCGGTTCTGGACAAATAAGCCCTTGAAAGACTCTAAGTCTGAACCAGAGACATTTTGGAGAGAGGCAAAGACACTGAGAGCTGCAGGAAAGTGGGAGATTAGTTTAAAAATATGATGTAGGGTTTTAGTGTCTGTCCCAGAGGGGAAAACACAATTCAAACTGGGCCAAAGATGGACCACACATGTGCACCCATATAACAATCAATCCCATTGGACAGAGGAAAACTGTAAAAGTCACACATGCTGAATGCCATGCATTTCAGGCAAGGCCAGGAAAACAAAGACACAGACAAAAACCTGTCCACACAGTTTACCCAGAGACAGAGGGCAGTTGAAAGGGTTCAACTAAAGATGGAGCGGCAACAGGAGTGACTCATTAAACTGAAGGATTGAAGGATGGCAGCAAACAGCTAGGACTTGTGTTTTCTTCAAAGACAGGGCTCGACAGCTGCAGGTGTCTAGAAATCAGCAGTCGACTTTGAAAACCACCAGCAGATGATGTTGCAGTAGCATGTATCATTTGAAAAAGAACAAAAATAAGGAAAACCCTGTTTTATTATTAAGACTTATTTTGATTAAGCAATACTAGACTTGGAAGTTTTTGTGTGGTTTCTTAATATCAGATGTGTTAGGATGCTGAGGAAATTCTTCGGCTTGTTGTTTTCTTCAAAGAGTTGTTGCAGAGGCTCATGGCTGTGGTTTTAAAGGATCTGCTGTAGCAGTCTGCATTACAGAAGGAGAAGGCTCTGACTAAAGACACAATCAACATTTTCATTAAGAAGATGATCAGAGTTCTTTGCACCATCCTCCATAGTGAGTTAATGGTAGACCCAGAAGAGAACCAGCCCACTTTGTCAGACTGTTTAGCCTTTTGTATGTCTCGATCTGTGATGCTGCCACCCCAAAAATTGATTGTTGAAGACATTGGACTCTCCACATCAGACATTTGTGGGATGTGTAGAAGGTCTAGTTGGGAGCAAGTAACAATCACATGGGCACCCAAAGCTTTTAGTAATTGAATGGAGAATGTTGCGACAACTCCGGACACATGTTATGATTGTGTCTGTTTTCCTTTGTTTACATTCCTCTCTTCTCCTTGGTTTCCTTCCTGGTTACTCATTCTGTGCTGATCCTTCCCTTTCTCAATCAGTCTCACTTTGCTTACCTTGGCAGTCTTCTAACCCCAGATCTTTGAAAGCACTTATGTGGGCAGGTATCCAGGGTTCCTTCCTTGCTATGCCTACCTGCCTGATCAGGCAGTAGTTCTGTCTCCATTTTTTTGATGCTCACTGATTGTGTCTGACTGAAATTGTTGGTCCTTGTGTGTCTGTTCAAAACAGTTGCTGCAAATCTTGAAAGACCTAAGCTTCTTCAAGAAGTAGTCTGCTCAGTCCCTTCCTAGATGGCTTCACTGTTGCACCGTCAGTCCAGTCTGTTGTCCAAGCTCACATCAAGGTGTTTATACTCATCCACTACCTCCACTTCTGCTGCAGTGATGAAAACAGTGTTTGACTTGACCCCGTTTCCCTTGAAAGCCTCAATCTTTTTTGCAACTCCCCTTCTTTTCCATCTCTGTATGTCAGTAGTCTGTTTAATCCTCAATGTCCGAGGTAAAGAGATTCAAATGGACTAGTGAGAGTATACTATCCTTTGGAGCTCCAGTGTTATTACAGTAGTTGATGATTGTCTTCACCAACAATCAAACCTTCATCTGGGTCAGGCTAAGGTGAATCAAGTGTTCTGCATATAAACCCTATTTATCCATCCATCCAACCTCATTGGCAGCAAGTACAGTGATAGCTTTTATGATCAGTCGATCTGCTGTTCGGTTATTTTTACCGTTTACTCAAAAATACACAGGTTTATCTGTAGCCTAAATTAGCCATTTTTCCCTCTATAACAAATAAGGAGGAGACTGTAAAGGTGACATTCATGTTCAAACCCATCTGTGTGAATGTCAGATTAAAGTCCTATGCTGAAAGTTGCATGATACCACTGAGAACCAATGGGAAACGCAATAGGCGTATAGCAAAAGATTAATTTAAAATGTCACAATGGCAAAGATCACATTTTCAAGTATCTTCTGAGCCAACTTAACTGCTTTGGTTTTTTTACTGGGTTTGTCATAGCAGATAGAAGCAAAGGTATGACTCACAATATGTGAACTAACTCTGACATGATAGGATGAGCTTACAATCGTGGTCAGATGTTTGTATAATTTTCATGGTCTGTCTTGTGCATGGTCGCTGGTTAGTTTGCTGTAGTTGTGTAGTTTACTTTGTTGTTGATGAATTTATTGTTCCCCTTATGTTATTTCCTTTTCTGGTGAGTCTTTTTAGATTTTGTTATATGGTTATTATTCCTTTTGTGTGTTCCCCTGCTGTCTCTCTACTCCTCAGCTTATTTTACCCGTTAACCATGCACACCTGTTTTCACTATGTTATCTAATAAATCTCTGGTTCAACCTTTCACCCTCCTACCATGTACATCTCATGCGACGCCAGCATTCAATCTCTGCGTTCTGTTGCTGGTTTGGGTTCTTGTATTCATCATCCAAACCTGCAATTAAATCCTCATCTCATTCAACGCTAATATTCCTATCAGTATTAATGTGTGGAGTTTACCTTTTCCATTTGGGTATGGGCAAGTTTCTGTTGAGCTCAACGGTATTTCTTGTGATTTACACAACCTTTACTTCCTACCTTATGTTTGTTTCTATGAACAATTCCCCTTCGGTTCGTCTTCATTCATAAATTTCCTTATTTTCTTACCTCACCACAACGCCCTCTCCCATCTCCCTAACTTGAGAAGTAAAGCTTTCTTAAGTTCATCAAGATGATTGTATATTACAATGACTGAAAAATAACCGAAATCACATGTTTCTTGATTTGGTGACAGTTGTTGCTGTTTCCTCACTGAAATCAGTGAACAAAATGTCACTTTTAGGTGATATCACGTTTAGGTCTGGGAAATGCACCAAAACCACTGTAGGCTTTCTAGTTCACAACTCCTTCGCATGTCTTTGGCTCCAAAGTGTCTATAAGAATATTATAACACCAAAAAAAATAAATAATCAAATCGCACATATTACAAAAGCGCTGCTTTCTTATAAAGAAAAAAAATCCCTTTGGAGTGGCCGTACTGCAACGACTTTTATTGGGCCATTCTCCATGAAGCTGTCTGAATCTAAATCAGGCATTTGGCAGATACGACTTTTGCTGCAGAGACTGAAAAGGAGAAAAAAAGGGGGTCAGCGAGATGACAAGCATGAGGAATGGTTAGGGGGAAAAAAGAAGAGCAGAAAAAAAACTGGCTTAACTGGGGTGATAAAGACATGGGCAATGGGTGCATGAGGCAAAAGTACAAATAAAAGAGAAAAATTAAATAAGGTCCAGTTCAGTCAGTTACAATAAAAGAGAGACTAAAGGAAGGATAGAGAGATTCCTACAGGGTCAAAAAAACTGATGGAGATAGCACTGGAGGTCAGGGGTTGGAGAATAATATGCCAAACATTACTGGCACTAGAGAAAGAGATAGACTGAGATAAATGGACAGGAGAGAAGTGCTCCTCCTGTAAATCTCCTGCAAAGCGACGAGCAGGGAAGATGAATCACGACCTGATGTTGGCAAAGAAAGCTGGAGGTGCCAAACTGATACAGCGTAAACGAAAAAGCAGTAAACTGAAGGTGGGTGAAAAGAGAGCTGGTGTTTGGGGAGCAGCAAAAGGTCAGAGGCTCGGGGTGGATCTCTCAGTCAGCTGGATACACAGAGACCTATTAGACAGGCAGGAGAAAAAAGAGATTTCAGGGGAGGTTAACGACACGGACACTGGGTGGGCGGGGTCTACTGGTGTGTCTGACACAGATGATCTGTTGTCACAAGCCCCGACCCCCCACCCAAATAACATTAAGATTTTATAAGAAACTGTTTGAGCATACATGCACATACATGTGAGTGACATAAATACTTAACTTCCAAGAGTAAATAATTTAAGCAGTTAGCTCCACTTTTGCCCTATAGCAAAGTTCTGTGTTCAAAATCCTGGCATAATGTCTGTCTATCTGTCTGCATGGAGTTTGCGTTTTCTCCCAGTGAATGAGTGGGTTCTTTCGGAGTACTCTGGGTTCCTCCCACATCGTTCAGATATGTCTGTGTACGTTTGTAACAGTTTTGACTGTCAAGTGAAATTTACTTCTTTTTTTTTTTTTTACGTTTTTGTGAACAACCATGCTTCCGTTTGTCCTAAAAATTACTCGTTAAATATGTTTGTATGAAATTTGACAAATATGACACTTAAGTTGTGGCAAATTAGTGATGTGCATTGGTTCAAATTACTGCCATATCACTTTAAAAATCTGCATCATTTTTTTATGCAGATCTTCCATAGATTAGCAGTCTATGGGGGAAGCATGGGCTTCTTGATTTTTTTTTTCTTGCTTGT
>JAVLVB010000004.1:1696734-1761343 GCA_032876305.1 Orestias chungarensis
TATATATATATATATATATATATATATATATATATATATATATATATATATATATATATATATATATATATATATATATATATATATATATATATATATATATATGTGTGTGTGTGTGTTTGTGTGTGATTATATAAAGGATTTTAAGGTTGTTCATTAAAAAAAATTGTTGCATGGTTTTTAAAAAAAATCTCACAAGCATTTATATATTTCTTCCTTTAAACAAAAACAAAACAAAAGAAAAAGATTAATCATTTAAGGAACTGAACTTTCAGAGCCGAAAAAGCAGGAATATCCATCTAAACTGAGGAGTATCTAGAACACCACACAGATAGAACTATGCCCTGAAGAGCAATTTAATTTATTGTACTATATGAAAAAATATGCCTTTTCTCCATAGTACTGATGCACTCACTTCTTAAACCGCCGCATTGCACAACCTTGGTTGATTTCTGCCAGTGATCTCAACCGTAAATACGATCCCACTGCTAGAATTCGCTCCGGGTCTCCTCTCCTGCGCCGTTGTTGGCTTTGTTTCTGGAACACTGCTTCCATCTTGCGGACACATCCATCATTTCACCACCAATCCCCGCCTTCGGTTTTGATCCAACCCGGCAGCCGTACGGGAAACGCGACCGTCGCCCTTGGCAACGAGCTCGGACACAATCACCATTAGTTTTGTTGTTGTTGTTTTAACTCTAATTACGTATTTTCAAAAACAGATGCATGATGGAAACAGCAAGCAACCCGTCCGTGTTTCTTCTAACAGTGAACGGACAGATTGAAGGAGCGAACGTGAGTGAGTCCTTTAGTGCTGTAGCTTAGCAGCTAGCATTAGCAGCTAGCATTAGCATTAGCAGCTAGCATTAGCATTAGCAGCTAGCATTAGCAGCTAGCATTAGCACCACCAACGCATCAAAGCTACGATATTTCGCTTCAAGTCTTCTTTTTTTTTCCTTTCCAACTTACAAAGTTGCACTTTTTTATTCCTTCTATACCAGTTTCCAGACTATGACAATTTATACTGCAAATATTGTTACGTCTACGGCCATGATTGGGCTGCAACCACAGTGAGTAGGATGCAAGTATTTTCCCATCTAATGTCTCAGTTGCTCCACGTCAAAAAGCGCAGCAGTGAAACTTGATTCATAATAAGGGGTGTATTAAAAAGTGTGACTGTGTGTGTGTGTGTGTGTTTTGTCTTCAGGGATTGGAGGAAGGCATCACTCAGATCACCTCCAAAAGCCCCCAGTCTCACAGGTTAATATGGAACTTTCCATTGGAGACAACCTTCAAGAGCACGAATCCATGTGGATGTTAGTATTTACCTTCATGCTCATCATTCCTGCCCAATATGCAAAACCAAGAGCAACATTGAGATACAGGGGGCAGACACATATCTACACTGTGTTGTCCTTAAGTAATAATCAGGCAGACCACAGGCTGGGATTCGAACAGACATTTCCTAAGTGTTTGGTATAATTATCGTTTAAAGTTTCTTCAAAGATTTGTTGTAGATGCCAGGAAAAGGAAAGACGATGTCCTGTAGCAGTCTTTAGTTACTGCATATATAAAGATGCATCTGAAGACACTGTCAGGGTCTAAGAGTCTGATAGGGAGAATTTACTAAAAGCCTTTCTTTGCATACCAATCACAGGGTTCACACCATCGAGCTTTTTAGCTGGCGATCTCGCAGTGACTTAAACCGTCTCTTTCTCTCTCTGTCCTCCTTGTTTCTGCGCCATATTAAACACCGCCTCCCTTTTTTATCTCTTTACTGGAGGTTTGGAAGATTTCTCTTGGTCTTCAGCTCCATTAAAGACCAAGACTTTGTTTAGGCCCCCTTAGTAACTCATTTGCTGAATCTGTATGTAAATACCTAAATTTAATTTTAAACTACATAAAAAAATTGCGCTTTTGTCTCCACAAAATCTGTGGGTTATTAATGCATTATTTTTTTACTTGCACTGAAGTCTGTCCCCAAAAATCACCAAAAGCATCCAGGTTCTTATATTTTTTTATTTTACATGTATTGTGTGAAAACAACATGAATCTCAAATCTTTGCTCTGCATTTAATTAGTTAGAAGACATTCCAATGAAAAAAAGTGCTGTGTATTATTGCCAAAAGTCACATTTCCTACTGTCTAATATAGAGAATATTGTGTCTTCAACCCAAAAAAAAAAAAAAGATAAAAAAGTAAAATTAGGATAGAAGGGCTTCTCATACAATCATACATTTCAACATTACGGCCCAGACGTTAGCTGTGTTCATTATTAGACATAAAGCATATTAAATCAGCGAAACTAACCTGAAATAAATTTCTCCAACAATCACACGAGTTCTCAAACCAAACTTGTGATGAAAATCCGTTTTCTAAGGGAGCATGCAGCCAGTAGGCTTTTCACCAAATCCAGCGACATCTTGCTGACAGGAACGTACCTGCCACAACTTTCTGTTTAAACTTTTTTTCAGGGCCTCAACTTGTGGTGAGCGTCTATGGACCTGACGTTTTTGGCAACGATGTCGTCAGGGGTTACGGAGCGACTCACATCCCCTTCACACCTGGACAGTGAGTGTAAACCCGTGTCCAATCCAGTCGGGCGCGTAGTTCTAAGGAATCCGAGAAAGAAAGCTTTCGTCAAAGTGAGAAACTGATCCGTTCCCCCTTCCCCCCCCCAGACATAAAACAACTGTCCCCATGTTTGTTCCCGAGCCCACGTGGAGACTGCAGAAGTTCACAGGGTGAGTCGTGTCTCCCAGGCAGCACATTTCACATAAAATGATAAAACCTGTTTCAGCTTTATTCTCAGCAAACAGTGATTGCTTGAGTTATTGACTCATTTCAAACTCTTTAAATTCATGACTATCACAGGAGGAAATCTTAAGGACATAAATCCTTATTTATTTTTTTAAGGTCTTTATACTATGACAAATGTTTCTCCCGCTCAGCTGGTTGTTAGGACGACGGCCAGAGTACACGGACCCCAAAGTGGTGGCGCAGGGCGAAGGCAGAGAAGGTGTCAAGATTACATTTCTTCATCCTTCCTTCATTAGCTGCACTAGAGCTTCAGTTTAGTTGTAAAATCTACAGTAGGCTTTAGTATCCATCCAGTGCTTTCATGTCGTTTCCTGTTTTAGTGACGAGGGTCCGATCTCAAGGCTTCGTCACCGTCTCCTTCCACGTAATGACCAAAGACATGAAGAAGATGGGCTACGACACGGGACCGTCCAACGTCCAGTCCGCCACTTCCAGCTGGTCAACAGAGGCTCAATCCTAAGTGAAGTAACAGAGCCGCCAAAGAGACTCGTTCCGTATTTGCATTCACGATGTATACACTCCAATCGCACCAGCAAGCACGTTAGGGTGTCTGGTTCCAAAACGTCAGCTGAACCATATCTGAGGCTACGAGTTCTGGTTTGCTTCCCAAAGCTGCACGCAGAGCGACATCTGTGGAGCGGACCCAATACTGTAGAAGCTGATTTTAGGTAGCCAATGTGTAAAACCGTCAAGTTTGAAATCAAATAATTTTAAATTTCCAATAATTTATTGGAGTCTAACAAAAAAATAAGGAAAAAGTAAGACATGAAAATGATTATTATTATCTCGGTGGAAGGCTCACATGGTTCTCTGGCCCGGGCACAGTTGAATTTTTATTAGAACAGTTTATGATTCAGTGAACCGACAAGTTTCCCATCACATTCAGAACTTATTTGTGAAAACTCTGGAAAGTCAAATGAATAAATATACTCAAAGCAAACTGAAGTTATTGCAAGAAAATACGAATTCACACTTTGCGTTTGTATAGATGCACCATTAACAATTTTTGAAACAAATATCGCCCAAAAACATTTGTGTCATTTGCTTCATGCTACTAAATGATTATAATGCATTTAAAAAACACAAAAGAGAAAGCTACAGTGAGGCTGAAGTGAAATACTTTTTTATTTTTGAAACCGCTGCAGCTACAGTTGTCCTCATCCAACAGGATGCGGCCAGCTGCGCTCGTTTGTTTAGAGGCCGTTAAAATACCACGATGACCTTTTTTTTTCTTTTTTATTCCTACAAAAACCCATTACACAGATAAGGTATACAGAAGTACAGTATCTTACAATAGTACAAATGATAAATTATATTATACAGTTATAATGCCAACAGGTTGAGCACAAATCCAATGGAAAACAAACAAAAAATAAACGCCCTCTGCTCCCACTGCTGAGGAAAATAAGGGAATTAGACGTGAAGAGAGAATAAAAAAGGAGTCAGTTTATGCGTACGAAGACGAGAAGGTCCATGTTAGTCCGCTGGCGGAAAACAAAACAAAAGCATATTTGATACATGAGGCGGAGACGCTCGCCGATCCGAGTCGCATTTAAACCAAACCATAGAGACAAAATCTGCTGAAAGATATACTCATTCGTCAAAGCAAAGCTTTCCTTTTTGTTTTGTTTTTTGCTGCATTCTTTCGATTTCCTTCAAAATTCCAGGACTACAGCCTCCGTTTTTTTTTTTTTTATATTTCAGTAAAGGCATGTCATTCTTCTCTTCCTACCCTCGCTAATCTTGCATAATGTCTTCCAGAGATTAAACATGTTAGCTGGTTCGCAGGAACCCTCACTGCCGTATCCCACATTACGCACACTTGGGAGTCGCTCCTTTTGTTTTCTTTTAAGCCTGAGAAAAAAATGCGAGGGCTGTGTTCGGCGGGAAAAGTCCCAAAGTTCTGCAGGTAGGCCAGCTATACCACAAGGAGTCAACATCCCGCTCCATTTTGAAAAACAAAGATCGTGAAATAAAGTTCTGTGAAGTTATCAGTAATAGATCCCTAATGTAATGGAAAGATGGAAATGCCTAGTGGTTTTAACAGCTAGCCAGACAAACCCCTGTTTTAAGTCATTTTAGTATGTTGGAACTTAAATTAGAAGAGTTTCTATCAATGGGATACAACCTGGGTTCCTATAAATATTCTATTTCTTATACAAAAATCCACTTTACCAGACTCGAAATTTTCGGATTTCTCTTGCAGTTCTTGGCAAATGAGAAAACATGAATCAAAAATTGTACTAACATGAACAAAATGGGGACGTCTTCATCAGCTCATCATCACGCAAGTTTTTTTTTTTTTTTTTTTTTACAAAAAAATAATAAATCAACGTCCTTGCAACTAAATATCTGAATATTAATAATATAAACCTGAAAATGCAAAATTTTGATCCAATCTGATACTTTTCCAGACTGCATAGGAACCCAGTTACACTATATTTAATGGAATGAGTGCCAAACATTTCTGCATTTGGTTTAATCTGAAAATGAAACACTCCTTTTTGTTCTCACAATTATTTTAGGAACGATACAGCTGTAATTCTTTAAAAATTTAACCGCATTTTATTTTAAGCCACAATTCATCAACCGTCTTTTCTTAACCAGCAAAAGAGGCAGGGATGCTCAACTCGCTTTTCTGCAAATCTAACGGCAATCAGCAAAAAACCCAAAAACTTTTCAATTACCAAAAATTAGCATAGTTATAAAGCCAATTCATCCAAGCGCCTCTTAAATCATGACCTATGACGAACGAAACAACGTAATGCTAACTAAGCGAGGGCCAGAGGTTTGGCTTATCGCAGAAAATCCGTCGCTGTGACTTCAGTAACGGTTGTGCTTCAGTAAGAGAAGAGAGTAACACCAGCAACCCACGGGGGGGGTCAAGATAAAACCAGAATGGGAAAAAGAAATATGATGCATGTCTTTTCCTACCAGTAAATAAAAACAAAAAACAACTATTGTTTATATTGCGACTTGCTGTGGGGTTCCACTGTGCTATTAATAGTCGCGTGTGCATGAGACAACACTGGGAAGATAGATTAACCAAACAAAAAAAAAAAAAAAAAAAGTTAATTTTTTAGACCTCTTCGCAGGAATCATGGAGGTTAATAAGTTAACTAAAAACTGCCTTTTGTCTCAGATGGCAAATTCTAAGCAGAGGTGAAATCAGAAAAAAGCGCAGCGGTAAAGTACACTATTATAATCACACTTTTCCCTTTGACCCTAAAAACTCAAGACAAAAATTGTTGTTCCGCGATGCTGCACCCACTTGTTTTCAACTCAGAAAGTACTCACACTGTTCCGTCTTGTATTCTAAAAAATGCGTAGTATCTTCACGGTAAAAGTACATCTGCATACGAGTGACACATAACATGACATATAAAAAATACATATACATTTTCTTGCCTCTTCGCGTTATTTTCGGACTTAAAGGAGCAGTTTCATTTTCTCTCAGGGAGTGTTTGTTTTTAGATTTGTGACCCGGGTTAAAGTTCATGTGGAAGGTCAGATTTTTTTTTTTTTAAAGTCAGAGTTTAGGACGAGGGGTTCGGGGCACGAGTAGTACCGAGAGCCGAGGCAGTGTACGGGTGTGTCTCGTTTAATCAGACCTCCTCCGTGAGCTAAGGTGTAACGGTGAGTCAAACAGTCGCTGAAATAACATGAAAAAAACAAAACCAAACGAAGAAGCAAAAATTGTGCAAAATTCCGGCTTTGTAACACACAACGTATGCACGGGGCGTAGAAACATCTCTCATCCTTAATCCAGTGTGTTGGAGGAAAACTCACTGGAATATACACAGTGTAAAAGCACTGAGATGTGCGCTCACTCACACACTCAGATACACACAGACAAACTACAGCTGATAGGGCTTAGAAAAGATTAGTCCTAAAGAAGAGATAATATCCTGGAATTAGTACAGGCCGACTCTCCTGTCACGCCCTCACCAGAGAGGAGCGAAGCAGGCCGAAGGGTGAGGAGGATGCGGCGGTTATTGGCGGATCTGGGTCTGTTCAGGCCCTAGTGGGAAAAGATGGGAGTCCAGGTGCAGCGTTTGTGTGGTCACCAGCATCATATTGGGATCAGCTTGGACCTCAGAAGACCAGGCAGCTCGTAGCTGGGGGGGGGGGGTTATTTAGTAGAACGCACCGGCTGGGAGTGGCTTATAAATGGATACATGGAGTAAGATATGTCCTTGTTCGTGTTTAAGCTTCTCGAGGAGCGAATGGCGGGGAAAGGCGGCCGTCCTTCACTGCGACTCCTCCTTTCACAACAGGAAGGGGTTGGTGGTCCCGGCAGGTTGTGACCCTGCCTCGGGGGGCATGCTCATCAGCGGCTGAGGCATGGAGGAGAGCGGGAACCCACCGCTCATGCTAACACCACCGCCTCCCAGTCCCGGCATTCCATGGTCCACGGGGGCCATCCCCGCCAGGGGCACCATGGCGACGGGCTGGGTGGGCAAGGAGGCCAGGGTCATGGGCTCGGGGACGCCACCGAAGCCGGAGGGCATCGGACTGACGCGCATCTGGTTGAGGGTCGGAGGAACCGGCTGGGTCGTCTGGAACGGGTTGGCAAGGGGAGCCGGAGCAGAGGCGCCTGAACAAAGCAAACAGTTCATCAGTACAGTAGGGCTGCAACTAACGACTATTTTAATAGTCAACTAGTCACCGACTATTGAAACGATTAGCTGACTAATCGGATAATTATTAATTTTTTCTTAAATTTTGCATGAAATTGCTTTAGTGATGTGGCAAATGATAATAAACCCAAGGAAGATGGGTATTTCAATGAAATATGCATCTTTTATCCAACTTTGCTGCTGATTCATACAAAAAGTAAATAAAAATGTCCCATCTGAAACCAGTCAGGCCCAGAGCTTAGTCAGTATAGACGGAAATCCAAAATTAAATAAATCTGTCCATTTTTTAAGGACAGGCAAAGTGGTTTTATAAAAATAATTAAAATCAAGTAAACTTTTTTTCCTGTAAACAAGGCAGCAGCTAAACAGTAAATGATCTTTGATCTTACATCGGAAAATAAGGGAATTGTTTTCATGTCGTTCTTTCATCCGGTTCTTTTCAGCTTCTACTTGATCCATCTGAATCAAAATTCAGCTGAAATTAACTCTTAGTCGAAAAAGCGTAACTGACTAAATTTCAAAACGTTGGAAAAACATATATTTTTTTTTTTAATAAAAATTTGTGAAGAAAACCCCCAGTCCACAAGCTACCTCAATTTAAACACTTTCACTTACATTTTCACTTTATGGTTCATGTTCACATTATTTATTGACTAAGAATCTAAGAATATCAAATATTTTCAATTAAACATAAGATATGAAATAATACCATATATAATATACAATAACATAAAATGAGTTAATTGTTATTGTTTACACTGGTTCATCAAATCAGTCCATATACGTTGCCTGTAGGGATTTTTAATGTCCAGCAGGTGTCGGTGTTCAGTGACACAGTATCAATACAGTTTTGCTGTGTCGAAACGCTTCATGACTACCCATCACTACCTGCAAGTAATCTTTTTATTCGGCGTATCCAGGCAAAAATGCTCCCAAACTTTAGAAGTTTTTGTATGCGTTGCTAATGCGTTGGACGCCGCCATTTCTGTGTAGGTAACCGCTTGACGCTATTGTGCACGTGACTCTCGGCAGATTATAATTAAGGGACATGCCTCACTCTGTTGGAAAAACATGTCTGGCGACAAAAGTCGACAATGGAATTCATTGTCGACTTTTTCCATTATCGATTTTTGTCGACAACGTCGACGAATCGTTGCAGGCCTACAGTACAGCAGAAAAATCACAGAAAATAAATAAATCACATGCTTCACTTAATGACCTAGGATAATTAGTCAAAACAATATTTCGGTAGAAAACTCAGGCTTCATTTCTCCCTGCTAAATATAAACGGGTATAGGGCAAAAGTAATAACACCCCATCAAATGATCCACATCTTTACGTTTTGGACAAATACAAAGTGGTGAAAGAAGGAGAGGAGTTCTCCATCTATTCAGGCAAATAAGTTATACAGAAACTTGATCTTAAAATAAAAATCGTCAGGTCAATTAAGGAGATGCATGTTCCCTTTCCAGCAGGACGGCTACCTCAACGCCCTGAGCTACAACACGATTGTTCAAATAACGTGTGTTTTTGGCCTAGTTGAAGTCCAGAGCAGTGTCCAGTATAGAAATTATAGGAAAAAAAAATAAATAAATAACTGTTGTTCTAAGATTATCTCTATCTCGTCTGACTTTGCCTGAGCTGTTGTGTGAAGAAAACTGAAAACAATGAGTTTCAATTTCTAGTTCAACTATTTGCTACAATGTCTTGGTTTTACTTCCGATTAGAATATAATTCACTGAGGTTTGGTGTACTATGACACAGTGAGGAAAATATGAAAACTTTTACTTTCATCTTAACTTAAATTAAATACTTACTTGCTCTTACCAATAAATCATGATTGTAGGAAAAATGCAGCCATAATTTCTACACAACTGAGTAAAGATGCAATCAAATTCTTTATACGTTACACACATGAATCACACTAACAAGACGTATTCCTTGTGCTCTTACCTGTGGCAGCCAGGAACGGGTTAACAACTGGGGGGGGCTGAGCCGGTTTGGTCACCAGAGAGTCCAGATTGACGAGTGCGGCATTGGGCCCCAGGAAGGACTCTGGAGTTTTTCTGGTTGGGTTCGTGGAGAACGAAGTAGAGGTGGGCAGCGTGTCGAACAGGTCCAGGCTGCCGCTGCTAGGCAGGTTATATTGGGAGTGGACAGAGGACGTTATGCCCCCGTCGCCTGAAATTAAAAAAGAGGGGCAGGGATGTTTAAATTGATGAAAGTGTTTTAAATTGAGAGATCGAGACTTTAAACCCAGACAATTCCCATGTAAAGTTTTAGTAGAGCAACTTGCAGTGCAAATGTTTCTCGCGCAAGTTAGGGCAACCAAAAACGGACCGTGATGCGATAAGGTGATGCTACTACGAGGGAGACAGACAGACTTGCTGTTATTGTTACAGCAGTCAGGCGGCATTGGAGACATTTACTAATGCATTAATGCAACCGTAACGTGCCACCAAACAAGGAAATGTCAAAGACAAAAGGAAGGTCAATATAATCTCAAAAAAGTCAAACATATGGTATGTGGCAACTACAAATTAAGTTTTATGTTTATTGCAGACACAAATTGATTATTTTTCATGTTGTGCTTTCTTTGGATCCTTCTGTTTTCTAATCTTTATTGCAGCGTTGAGCTAAAGCTTAGATCCAGCCACCAAAATTCCCTCTCACCATTAAAAACTCAGAAAAACACTTAGGTGTGCCAAAGAAGTTGATGGAAGCCTCGTCAGAATCCAGATAACGGTTTGAATTGTTCATATTGATTCCAATTTGAGTTACATAAAAGCAGATTTGAGAAGGTTTCCATAATTTAGCCTGATGGAGAAGCTTAAAAAAAAAAAGACACAGACTTGAGCCAGGCACTTTGTTTTCTACATACATTTGTTTGTGTTATTTTTGCATAAAAATGCTCCTTTGCTCAAGTCTGTTGGTACATTTAAACAAAGACAAGACAGTGTGTCTGCGCCGCCCACACAGAGACTATGTCTGCAGAGGGGGCGGGGTCTTCTTAGACAGAGAGGGAGGACAACACAAACTCCGTGTCATTAGATGGACAAAGACAGGGTGAGTACCAGTGGGGACAGAGGAGGAAGAGCGCAGGCTGTCAAACTCTGAGAAGTCTTCCTTGGACGTACCATTGGATGAATTGAACAGGTCAAAGTTACCTGAAAGGAGACAAACCCAATCACGCACACGGGTGTAGACACACAAACACGACAATTGACACAAAAAGTGCGCAAAAGTTATGCATACAGCAGAAACCAAACAGAGACCAATGGACACAGTATACGTGTGAATTGGTATGGATAAATTGGTAAAGTATAAATAGACAGTAAAATACCAAACTAAGTGACCGGATGGGTGTGATCCTGTTTATATATGGACTGTTTGAGCCCCAGAGTGTTCACAGATGGTAACTAAACAATGAAATTAAAAGCTTGTTTTTTTTTACATATGTGAATGAAATTCAGAAAAAAAAGAAATTACCTGTGATGGAGGTCTTAGGGCGACCACCTCCGGGACCCCAGGGGTCAGACGCAGGGCTGGAGTTTGCCCAAGGGTCACCGGCCTTCATGGCCGGTAGAGCCGAGGGAGCAGCCCATGGGTCCACTGGCACTGATGGTTTAGGGGCAGATCCTGTAAGGAGAGTGAAAACAATGTTTTTTGATGAGCAGAGTCTTTTTTTTCCCCCCAGGGTATAAATAATATTAATAAAAAAACATCCATTTAATTTTGTATTACTTAGTGCCTTGTTACTCTTGTTTGATAACTGCTGTCTAAACAACACAGCAGCTCAGCAACTAAAGTTAATGCTGCCAAAGTTAAGACCTCCTGTAAATATCCAGAGATATAAAGGGGAATGTTTTCTGTCTCAGCAAAGTAACTGTTGTCAGCAGAAAAGAATGAGGAAGGATGTTATGTAAAAAAAAGCAGAAAAGCAACACATTTAAATTTAATAGGGTTGTGCTGTAATGAGGCAGAGGAAGCCAACATGGACTATTAGTGTGAGTTCAATGGGAATAACAGTCCACATCCTGCCAACAGTATGGGTCGGCACCCTGTTGCTTGACTGAAACTAGTGTTATACTTTAATCTCCCCGAGAATCCTTTCCTGCATCACAAATGCCCCGCGCTCCTTTCTTTCACAATATCTTCCTCCAACTCCCTCCCTGCCCCCAGAGCGGCAATGCTGCTGAGCCAGCCGGGCAGCATTCCCATTAAACAAAGAATCCCAGTCCAGCGAGCTGCAGGTGGAGAGAGCGGCGATGCCTTTTCACACACAGAGGTGCACTCAGGCACGCACACGCTTCAGTCTTACACTATACCTCACCAGAATGACATGCGTGGGTCTTTACCATTAACAATGCGTGTGTGTGTGTGTGTTTACCGTAAGACTGCCACGGGTCTGCTGATGCACCTCCAGCTCTGGCTCCAGCTCCACCCCTCATGCTCCAGGGGTCAGACTTGGCAGCTGGCTCAGGGACGTCCATTAGATCCATCAAGGAAGACTGCGGCTACAAAAAGACACAAAACGGGTTTTGAAAGCCGAGGAAAGGCAAAAAAACTAAACTTGTAACAACAGGGGCAACATCGGAATGGGATTACTACAGATGAACTAAATTAAAAAGCGAGACCAACTAAAATAAGTACAGCAGAAATCAGCCCTTAGACACAATGATTGGAGCTTAGTAATTTTAGACAGTTTTCAAAGCAGATCTGTCCGACTTTACAGTAAATACAGTGAGCTAATCATTTGGGCAAATAACGATGAGCCGTCGCCTTGGACTTTTAATTAAAGAAGCATCATGTGTCAACAAAGAAAACACGGACACTCTGAGAGGTTCCTGGCACATATTTGAGATAACAGAATGACCGAGTTACCTCTTTCTTCTTCTTGGGGAGTTTTGCCGAGTCTGGACCTCCTTTCTTGCTCTCCTCCAAGGCCATTTGTAGTCTCAGGTCGTCACCTCTGCGTAGGCGCTCCTCCTGAACGAACGAACACACAGTAGGTCTGAATTTTACTCCTTCAAAAATACACAAGCCACAACCTGTACATTAATCCCCATTTGTAGTAACCCAAATGTCTTTTCCTAATCAAAGCCAAGAACAGACACACAATAAGGAAGGAATGGAAGTATGTTGGAGCATGCGACCGAGACTATGCGTGCATACCTGCTCAGCGGCTTCCCTGCTCATGGCCAAGGCGAGCTGTAGCTGGAGTTCCTCTTCTCCGCTCGTCTGAGGTCTGGCCTGCTCCAGCTCTGAACCCGCATTGGGAGACGTGGCTATAACACAAATTTGAGGAGCGCGTCAATGTCACGGTCACCATAGGCTGCATGCCCGGCATGTAAATAAAAGTTCTGTAAGTAAACAACGCCAAAAACTATTTCCAATTGATTGTATTTCGACATCATTTGTGCAACTTAGGCCAGCATTGATTTATAAGTGTAGCAGGCTGATTGGATCCTGTGTCGCAGCATGTGAGCGTACGTCCTCTCTAAGCCCGTGAGTGACGACAGTTCTGCTCGGATAACTGGATTAGTGCTGGGCCATGCGGCCGCCGCAAACAGGCAGCCACCGTGGCGAACATAAACACACGAACCTGGCCAGGAAAAATCACTTACCACGAGCATACGCTCACTAGGTGGCTTACACCGTTCACTCAAGAGTCAATTTATGACTTGCTACGGTTATGCTGTTTCCACGGAAGCCGCAAATGTCCAAATAAAGCTTTAAAACTTGATTTGTATATTTTATGACTGTTTAATGTCATCCTGATCTGTGCGGGTTTGTCAAATTGTTAAAATGTTATATGTATCTAAATAAGTTTCAATCATTTAAGCACCAAAAAATTTTCAGTTTTTCCTTAATTTGTTCCCCTAATTTAATTCCTAAACCCCAGAAGAGTAAAAACTCAGCAAACAGGAGATTTAGGATTATGAAAGCCACACAACACTTCCCCAAATATCTTTCCATCATGACTAAAAATTAGAATGATGCGTAGGCAGCGCCCATCAGCGCAAAGTCGAACAAAAGAACACGGACAAAAATATGTTGCGTCACTTTCCCTTTGCGACAAGTCCCAGCACTCAAAAGATGACAGCCACCTGCCTGTGACGCTAGTTCACTCACGTGGGCCTGTTCTCTGACATCAAATCGTTCAGTTAGTTGGAAGACATGAAAACATTGGCCCAAATAAATCAATCTGACATTTACCGATTTAGGTTGAGAATAAAACTTGCAGCATATTTCAATCGTGCAAAGAGCCCTGAGGGGGAACCATCCAAAAATAAAACACAATTGTGATCTTTTGAGATAGTTTTGTCTCAAAGCACCAGTTCAAAACATTATTTTTCTGATGAACTCACACAAAAAGCCATAATCAATCAACCTGAGGACAGTTTTTCCATAATCGGCTCTGTTTCTTTTTGCTAAATCCATCAAAACTCTGGATGCAGTCATTTAGCTTTCCTAAATATATGGGACATTAATTCAAATGCATAACTGAGGATATTTTTTTCCGGTGGGATTTTAAAACATCAACCATTATAAAAAGCATAATTAGTCTTTATTAATCTGATCTTAACTGTGTCGACCTTCCTGCCAACTTTGATAAGCTTCCCTGAAACTGTCCCAGAGGATGACTCTGCCACCACCATGGCAGAGTCATGGTGGTGGCATGGGAACTCAGGACTTTATGCTGCTTTGCTTCTACATTAAGGATTTTCAGTGTGGTGAACAGTGTTAATTTTCCCACCATGTTGGTCATGCCTTACATGTTAAGTTTTATTTATTCTTCTTAGACCAGATCGAGAAACTCTGATCCTCCAGGCAGACATCAGTGCACGTTTTCCATGTTGCTTCAGCACACCGGAATTTAGCTGACGGCTGACTAACAAGATTTTTTGCTGGCCTTAAATCATTTAAATTGTGTGTTAAAGCAAGAAAACATCTAAACTTGGTGGTGTCCCAATCCGATATTGATATTAAATATCAAATATCAGTCAAATAATGAGCACCAGATTACATCGGCCCGCATCTAAAATCTCAGATATTAGCCCTACAACATGAGCAGTCTGTTCCACCCAGAGAGACTCTTCCACAAGATACATTTTTAAAAAGTGCTTTCCTTCTGTGGTCTTTAAAACAGACATTTAGAACTAAATGACAGCAGATTAACTAATAAGTCACTTTCCGTTTGCATCTTCGTATTCACAATGATAGTGGAGTCTGCTCACATCCTTTAGTATTTGGTTCAATGTCCACAAACACTAGTCTGTCTCGTGTCTCTCGATGCATGTCTACGCCAATCTGTCAACAAACTACACTCATCTCAAGGGAAAAGTAACCAGAGGTTGTTTTTTTTATGTAATGCAGATATTTTTGCTTAGCAGACTGAAGCCATGTAAAAATAGATACATTCATGTTTGCCTTAAAGAGACAGGAACACAGCTGGGACACACAACTGTCTGACACAGTACATGTGAATGAAGATACAAAGCATGGATTTTATAAAACAAACAGCAATATTCAGTCCTATCAAAGGAAACGTGTGAGCTTGTTAGGTGGAAACATGCTGGTGCATCGTAAATTTGTTACACTTATAACACACCTAAAACCCCATGCCAACTAAAACAGAGCACCGTGGGAATAGACGATACATGGATACTGTTTAATCAAAGGGCCGGGGGGAACTCTCAAGTCAAAGTTTTTAGATTCACATCTATTCTTCTGCCATTTCCCGCCAGCTTATAATAATAATGTCCTAACAAGGAAGATAAGACTTGATTTCCGAACAGAAAAGGTCACAAGGACATGCACGTAGGATTTATGAGGTGATGATGGTAAACAATATTTTAAATCAGGGGAAAGCATTATTAAGTTTGCAAACAGGATCTGTAGATTAGGAATTTAGCATCTGTTGTTTAAAAACTAAAATCTAGCCTTTGTGGTCAGATAATAATCTGCTATCATAGTTGCATAAACTCAAATTGGTTCTGAGCGGCCTCAGTTTTAAAGGCGACGTCTAGAGATGAAAGCATACACAAAAAATTTAGCCTACCATAACAATAAACACAATAACATCATATGTATATTTAGGATAATAACAAATATGAATCATTACAAAAAGTCTATTTAAAAAATAAAAACAAAACTTCAGATGTAAAAGTCCCAAGAGAAAGAATATGTGAAAGCCCAAAGAGGCCCAACTCGGACCTATCACTTTTTCTTTAGCATCGTTATCTCCGCCCTGAGACTTTAATTTGTACAGCTGACGTAGATTAATAGGTAGGTCAATCGTCAGCTATGCTCTGACATATAATAAATGCTATTTTTACTTAATTACATTTATTTCCAGAATATATAAACACATTCAACTTAGGAAGTTATTAAATTGTGGCACTTCTGGCCCTGGATTTGGATGTATTACAGCTAATACAGGCATCAGTGCCATACTGTTGGCATCTAATACATGGATTAATGCAGATTAAAACTGTATGCCTGGTCGTAAACAAACTAGAACCAATAGGCATCCAAGCAGACAGGGTCATCCTGTTGGGTGCAAAGGAATGTGGGTCAGAGTGTGAAAGGAAAGGAGGCCAGGGTTAACTCTTTCATTTCATTCAAAGTTCATCTCCTCTGTCCTTCTCTGTGGTAACCTACTTCCTCATGGTGACTCGTGGATGTTTTTTTTAATTTGTGGACCCTTCCACATGATCATTTTTCTACAATTTATTCAACTCCTATAGTAATGTGGCTAATACATAAAATAAAAACTTAAAAAGACTACCCAGTTTCTCTAAAAAGATCCATTAACCACGTGGCATTGTCACTGTTAAGGGACAAACGAGAGCATCACTGAAAACTTGGGCAGATTCTGCTAACATGGGGATGAGAGATGATTCTAGGGGGCGGGTGTGGATCTCCTTCCTCTTCTGTTTGTGTGTGTGTAAGGGAGCGGAAAAGAGCCGAGGAATGCAGCCCTGGTGCAGGACAGCGAGGACGACGGGGAACAGGGGGAGGGGTTGACACAAGTTGCAGTCACTGAAACGCATTAAGAGTCGGCCTAATCCTTCCTTGTTTGTCGTTTAAACATAAAGAACGAACCCTTCAGTAACGTCTGCCAGGTATTTATGAGGGCATACTCACAGCCATGGTAGGACGCAGGGGAGCCCTCAGATCTGCCGTATTCTTCGCTGTAGGATGTGGAGAGGTTGGGTTGGGACGAGCCTCGGCCGAACCCCATCTGGGTGCTTTCTGTGGACACCTGGGCCATTCGCTCCTTGGTCTTCAAAGCCTGAGATCTACCATGACACAAAGAGGAAATATTCATTGGTTTGACCCCTGGTAATTCAAAGGAAAGATAAAGTAAGACAGCTAGTGTTTAGGGTTAGGGACTCAAATTGGCAAAGTTCTCGAGATTGTTTTAGTCCATTTTGGGCCAAGAAAAAAAAATCTGAGAGGAAAAGGGATGGATGGTATGACTAAAAAACCTAACTGACAAAAAATAATAATTAGATATAAAGAATAAATTGATGAATGGAGATAAAAGAGTTGGCGTAATCCCTCCTTATAAACCAAAACAAACTGATGATAAACTGATAGTTGTCAGAAAGCATTGATGGATAGATAGGATGGACTGATGGAGAAAGGGATAGGTGGAGTGATTATACAAACTTAGTGAAAATATAGGATTGTAGGAAACCTTATCACATAAGATTAAACTAACAGGTTCAAATTTATAAACAAACCAGTATAAGAATCAGGATGTTTAGTTCTCACACATCAGAAAATTCTTAGATCATTTTCATATAGGGTGGACTGAGACAATAGCAGTTTGTCATTCCACACCTATAAAAATCTTCCTTGTTGAAACATTTCCCACGCAAACAAACTCCAAAAACTGTTTAAATGTATCGTTTTAGCGGATTTTATTCATACACTAAAGAGCTTCAGATCAGAGATCAAGAAAAAAAACTCAGCAGTAGGTTATATGTCGGATAGAGATCAGAGAATTAAAATACATATTCCAATAAATGCATAAGTAACATATTAATCAAGAAATGACTAATTTATAGATCAAACGTGTTGATTTTTAGATTCAGTGTGTTTAAATATCAATATCTAGCCGCTTGTTGGATGCACAACTACTGTCGAGTGCAGGACTTGACCACTGTTTCTGTTTTAAACTTCAACCCAAACAAACTATACAGGGTGGGAAAAAATATCCGTTAATCAATGCATTGCAGCTTTTTTTCCAGATAAACATGTATTTAGAAAAAACTCTGGGTTCGCGGCATTGCGACTTGAGCGCACTTTCCACAAACATTTGAGATTTCATAGTGGGGCGAACCATTTCCTGCATTTATTTCTGCGAGCACGACAAAGAGGAGGACTGGATAGTACCAACTTTGAAGAGCTGTTAAGCGCCTGGTGCCACTTCTTTGCTGAACACCTGTTTGGGCTTCACTTCCTTGTGAGTGGACTGACTGCTGGGAGTAGGGAGACGACTAGAGCTGCAAGCAGCGATAGGGACTCACATCACCGCTTGATGAAGATCGTTGCTTTTTACCGTTGGACACACCAATTGGCAAAGTCTCCAATAACAGAAGAAGGTTGATAATTTAAGTTGGTAAAAGGGGGTCTGAAAATTTGTTTAAAAAACAGAGTTGCCAATTACGCAACAAAGGGCACAATATATGAGCTCAGTGTGACAAAAAGACATCAGCATATTCTTCTTCTTGGATTTAATGTTGGCAAACAGTGAGAAGTCTAGGTTTGAATGGAAATATTGTTCAAATAATCCTAAAAAGAAAAAAAAGCTATTGCAATTTCTACAAAAAAGGATATACATTTTAAATTTCCAAACAAACTACTTTAATTCCAATATTGCACTACCATGTTTTAAGCGTTACTGTCCTGCTGTTTCACTTTCTGATATTTCACTGTTCACAAATGTTACTTTATACGGTTGAAAGAATGTATACTACAGTGGCTGTCCATATGAGGAGCAAAAATTTATAAATTTTACATTAAATTATTAACACGTACTCCAATAAATCAAGCATTTCTATACTACTTTTTATTACCCAGCCAGTCTATTATACAAATTATTTTACATCCAGACTGAATGAATTCAAACTACCTCTCGGCTTTAAGGCGCTCCTCATCTTTCAGCAGGACGACCAGCTGCTTGCTCTTCTCCCTGACGTTGATCCCCTGATCTTTTCCGTCCTTGTCGATGTACTGGAAGTCCTTCAGCGTCTGGATGGCGAAGATGTTTTCCTTGCACTGCAGCGCCACCCTCTCAGAGCCCGTCTTTATCAGATAGTCGAGAAGCGTGAGGGCCTTGTAGACGTGGCGCCAGTTCTTCCCGTGGTCGTTGAGCCGCCTCCAGATCATGTTCATGATCTCGCTGAAGGCCACCACGTTGTAGGTGAGGTCCGCCACCTCGGACATGAGCGACGACGACGGGCCCCAGGGGTCATTGGACGTGGCCTCTCTGACCTTCTTCTCCGCGTCAGAGTAGTTGTTGACCACGTTTTTCATCTGCCGGCGGATGGTGCTTGGCATGGCGGCGCTTAAGTTGGGACAGACGGTAAGAAATAAAGTAAAGGAGCCCGGGCTCTAGTAGTGTTGGGGGTAAGAGGTTTGTCAAGTCCACGTGTCTGAGTCCTCTATCACTGAACAGCAGTGCTTGGTTTATATAGACGTCTATCCGTTTGTGTTAAGTGTTGTGTATGCACAAAACGTTTCTTCAGTGCGTATTCCTGAGTCCTTCAGAAGAGCGTCCGTTAAAACCATCTCCACACACGCAGTGCAGGAAGTACGCAAGACCACGCCATTGCCTAAAACAGACAAAAAGATAAAAAGTATAAACTGAAACGTTCACTTTAGATAATTTTCTGGACATGTAGGGATGGTATATAAAATCACACCAAACAGCTCTTCAGAAGTACTCACTGTCGCTCCGATTTACACACCTCGACAATGCAATCATGCCCGACTGTATTTATACAAGCAGCTGTAGTGGCTTCCGTTGTGAAACTAGACAAACATGTCTCATACTTTCAGACTTACAGAAAAGAAAATGTTCCATGTCTGCCCACTTCTGATGACACGGGTCCCCTGAGTGTTTTGAAAAGAAAAGCTTTCACAATATCATTTACAGTAACCTAACAGCGGCGAATTATAAGGTAGGATAGTAATACGAATTCAGGATGTAAAGTTGAATATTGGATGGGCCTCCAGGGCAATTCACTGACTAGCGTGAAAAACTCTACTACAACATCATGGTATGACTAAATAGATGTGCTTGGGCTCGCATTGTTTTAATTTTAATAGGAAAATAGCCAACTTTATTTTGAGAGGAAACAAAATAAAAAAGGAACAGAAAAAAAGGAATCACCAACTTTAGATGCAAGGCAAGTCTTTAAATATATTTTTTAACCATGCATCATCCAGCCGTATTACAAACATGGCTTTAGCTATTAATACTACAGCATGTCAACAACCTATCGTTGTCCGGAAAACAGCGAGTAAACATTTAGACCTGATGCTGTTACTAACCAGAATAAAAAACGTTTAGCCAAATATTTACCGGTTTTGGTCTCAAGTCATTTTCTCTGTACTTGGAAGATTAGCATGAACTGCAGTGGTTACATTAAATTAAGAAAATATGATTGAATAAACCGAATGGAAATATAAAGTAGTTTCCAAAACTAATGGGAACGACAAATGTTTATTTCATTAAAGATTCATTTTTTGGAAACTTATGCAACGTAGACTCAGCAGCTTTATTCTTATTTTTTGTTTTGTTTAAATACTTGATAAAAGTAAATCGAAGAGAAGAAAAAAAAAAACTCTGCTTACTTTCCTGAACAAGGAGGTCAACCAAGTGCTTGGATTAGTAGTAGTGTTTATAATATCAATCTAACATGAGCTATTAAATATTTTTTCCATTTCAATTCTCACCTGTTGCTTTTGACGGTTTTAAATTCTGTAAATGTTGTAATTTCCTTGTTTTCTTTCCCATTTGAATCTCAAATACACAAATGTAACCTTTGCAACTTCCAAAAGCAGTGAGTTTCCACCACACGGTGGGTGGCACGCTTGGGGGGGGGGGGGGGGGGAAATCAGTGATGAGGTTGTTTTTTTTTAGAAGATAAACAGCAAATCTTGTAATCCCTTCTTGACAAATTTAGAAAGTGAGAGTAAAACTAGCAGCGGTGTAACCTACACCTCCATGTTTCACACAAAAAATATCTTGACCATGAGAACCTTTGGGTTGCACGGAAACATGTAGAGCTATGAGTGTGCCTTTTAACGTGCTATTTTTTTGACACAAAAGTGTTGGAGTCAGGTGGAAAGAGTAGAACAACATTTCTCTGAAACGTGGAGTTCATTTTGGAACTGCATAACACTCACAGACTCAGCTGATCTTGTTTAGGTTAATCCAAATGTGTCCTTTGCCCTCTGTCTGCCATCTCGGTAGACCAGTGATGATTTATGCAACTCTGTAATCTGATCTCTGTCAGCACGCACCGACAAGCTCCACCAGAAAGTGCTTTCCCAATAATATGATTTCCTTTCTGTCTCTGCGCAGATTAAGTGTTAAGACTCAACGATGTAATTTAAAACCATCGAGTGGTCATTTGTGCTCGTTTCATAGACTTCCTGTCAGGCAATGCCACAGACAAACAGCTGAGAACCAAACACAGAAAAGGAAACAAGGAGTATGTTTTGGAGGGATAATAAAACAACCCTGCACATCCCAAAAATTAAATTAATCCCAGCGAAATGTGACCCCCAGGGAATGGGCACTCACTTAAAAAAAAAATCTCTTATACTCCTCCCGCTGCATCCGCATGAATACAAGTCAGACCTAATGACACATCTGCTGCTATAATCACCTATTCACCCAAAGCTGACAGGAGGAAGAGAGGAGAGTCTGTCTCGACCATTCCACCCCCCTCCTGGAACCGCTTCTCCTCCCGGAACAGCCCCCCACCCCAACGAGCAGACTGGGCTTCGCTTCGTCCTTTTGGGCTACACTGAAAAGGTCCACAAAATACAACATACAATTTTGTGCTCTTTTTAAAAAGCATACTTGTGTTTTACAGCAGTTAGTCTATTTCATCGTGACTAATTCTTTCAATCCTTTTCAGTAGGCGATGTAAAAGAGGGGAGAAATTCAAACCTAACAATCAGAGATCAAATGCTGCCAAACATTCCACTTCCTGTTCCCTTTTTATTGATTCAAGCCACAACCAGACCACGGCGAAAATCATCCCAACCCCTTCGCCTCTTCTGAAACTTCATCTACAGTTCAAACAGTGATTATTATGGTAAATCAGAATCAACATCACACAATACTAACTGTGGGTGTATGAATGACACTATGTAACACAACTGTATGGGATTATAAATCAATTTGTCACATCCTGGGATTCATAGATATTTCTAAAGACTAGTTCAATTCAGTTCAAAAATTATACTCAAGTTTTTTTTAATAGATAAAATATCAACAAAATTGTACCCAAAAAGCATGGTTTACTCCACCATGTGTATTATTCCTGATTTTTCCCCCTAGAACTGGCTTTTGGGGTAAAAAAAAAAAAAAATCGAACTAAAGTGTCATTGGTAAGGTAAATAGAGAAACATTCTGGCCAAAGGATTAAAACTAAAATAGTAACTAAGAAATAAGCAGCATAGAATGAGATCAAGTTATTAAAATTATTATTGTATGGACTTTTTCCATTAGGAAGGTAGAAAGAGTTCAAAGAAAATTTATGATTTTGTTCAAAACCAGAAAATGCTTTTTTTCCTATTAGTTATCAAAGCCAACAAGTAATTCTTAAACGCCTTTCGATCGCATGAAAAAGGCATGTAGAAACAACAGAGATTATTGCTAGATGTGGTTACTCTCTGAGGAACAAAACAAAAATTGTCAAAAATTATCATGTTTGACAAATAAAACAAAAAAGAAAAAGAAAAGAAGAAGCAGCAGGTTTATACCACAGTTACTTGTACGAGGGAGTCAGGCAAACCACAGTAAAGTAAAAATATCACAATTTGCTCAATTCAGAACAAAACAAGCAATTTACTACAACTTTAGCCGCAATTGCTGAGCAATGGAGTGCTTATCAAGATAAGCACTCCATTGCTACTAAATGCAACTGTAAAATTACTAAAATGTAACTGTAAAATAATCATAGCTAATGTATGCAGATGTATTTAAAGTTAATAATTTAATTTAACCATAGGCCATTTTGAAACATTATTAGTAGAAGTAGATTAAATGGTTTAGTAAAAAACTTAAATTATACCATCACACACACACACACACACACACACACACACACACACACACACACACACACACACACACACACACACACACACACACACACACACACACACACACACACACACACACACACACACACACACACACACACACACACACACACACACACACACACACACACACACACAATAATTATTTCACATTATATCTGTCAGGGACAAATCAAAGAATGCAGCCCCAACACACTCAATTAAGCCAGCATTCTGTTGCTGTATGTTTTTACACAAGGAAAGGATACAAGATGTTTTAATCAGCTGAAGTTAAACAATGCCATATGAGCGCTCTTATTGTGAAGAGGTAGCTAACTTGACACTGCAAAATAGTCATAAAAGCCTCTTTTTTTATTTTTTGGGGGCTTTCATGCCAAGTTAAATAATATTTCTATATATTAATAATACCACAACATATCAACGATAAACCAAAATACAGCTCTTGAAAAACCTACGGATTTAAAAATCTGCTTGCTCTACATGAGGGTAATTTCTATTGCTACATTGCACATAGTTGATGCATTTAACCATTTGAAAAAAAAGTATAAGTTATCATTGTGACAATAAATAAATCACAATTATTTTGTGAAAAAAAACTGTATGATAAAGATGCACAATACTAATATACCCACCTCTACTAATAATAAGTTGGACAAAATGACCATTGGATTCACGAAACTTGGATATCGGTAGATTAATTGACGTCATTACCATCAAATTATGTAGTAATAAATAAAATATCTATACAGCAGCCTTTGTGGTCCAATCTATACACTAAAAACCTTTGCTGCTTTAAAGCAGTTTGCCTTATAGCTGAGGCGATTTGATGTTAGTCTTACAGTTTGTTTGTTTTTAAAGATGTACTATAAAATATAAATGCAGGACTTCCAGTTGTTCAACACTACAGTTGAAAAAGTTTTTTATCATACAAACTGTTTTATCTCTACCACATTAAAGATAGCGTACAAGACTGGATGCCTGTACAATTTATGGTAAACATATAAAGATCAAACGCAAACAAAAAAAGTCCATGCTATATCCAGGAAAGGAAACACGCTTGAGGATCCCTCACCAATTCCAAGGCACTGCAGCAAGACCAAAACAAACTGATACGATCATGAGGGGGCAAAGTAGCTTCAAAATGTGATGCAGGGACAGTTATTCCTAAGGAACGTGCGTAGTTTATGATGGGCACCAGCTAGCATGCTCAAAAAAGTGCAATATAAGGCGTCATGTTTATCTTACAGAGCACAGACTGATCCGCAACAAGGATTCAGGTGATGCGTCTGTGGTTAAGTATAAATGCAGGTTGAGGAAGGAAAATCTAACAGTAATTTTTTCATAATTTTTGTTTCCTAGCTCGCAATTGAGTCAATTCTCGTCCCCACTAATAAAGAGCTTAAAAAAATCATGAAAACATGTTTGTTTGTAAGCTGCATTTAAATTAAACTTCTGGCAATTTCACTAAAGTTTAATATTTTAATATTTTGAGTTTTGATCAGTTTCTTCTGCATCGGGTTTATCACCCTTGGTAACAGTCTGACACGTAATCATGTGATCTGTTTCAGATGGAAAGATAAAGAATTTAAAAAAGTTTATGGTTGTTGTAATATTAGAAGCTATAACCACAACAATGACCGAATTTCTTTTTCTGCCCTACATTGGTAGTAATATTTAACAGAAGTAAGAAAGAAACCTCATCTTTACTCCTAAGTAATGCGCATTCTCCCTGGCATTGATGACCTTATCATCAAGGAAAATTCCTATGCGGACATAATCTTTGCAGCAAAGGCATCTTCACCTCAGGAGGTCGAGAACGAACCTGTTAACATTTCTGGCGCATTGCATCACTGGTGATAAGCCTTTACTCTTCCCTCCTCTACAATGTTTACTTCCAGTCCAATAGCTGATGAATTTTTGTCACAGAGGTATGACCTCACCATCCAGAAAGCGAACTAAAAAGCAAACAACCCATTTAATATCGTTCGAAATTATATCACAGAAATCGCTGATTTTTTTATAGTAGTTCCAGGCATGATTGTATGCATGAAACTGGATAAACCACTCTCATTTCTACTATACTGAGTGTATCAGGAGATAAACTGCATTGACTTATGTGGCTCACCAGTAAGGGGGTGAGTTTGCGTGCGTGTCTTGGCAAAACCCACGTAAACTGCGATTAGCATTAAGGAGGCAACACTCAGAACAGGTCCACCTTGTTGTACAGAGACTAAAGCCGATCTGGTGAAAAAAAAAAAAAAAAAAAAAACTTTCGCAACTAGGCACCTGTGTCTTGGTGTGACAGCATAAAGCCTGCAACGTCAAGTCACCTAGCCTGTTTCTGAAACGCACAGCCACTTCCCTTTAGTGACTTAGCACAAATATCAATACTTACATTGTCCACTCCACAAAGACTCATTAAAACTGCACAACAAAAATACACAGATTATTTTAAGGCATGACAACTAACCTTAAAAATACTAGAGGGGGGGAAACAAATAAGGAAAGGCCACTTCGTGATGGTTCTTTGTCCTCCCTAGCTGTCCCATTGAGACAGGGACTGAGGGAGGATGATGCATTTGTCAGCCGCTGTGACTGATTATTCTGACAATAGACAAAGCCGTGCCCTTTTCAGTCTACACTGGTTACGACTTCAGCGAAACAGTGTTAAAGAGCAAAAATCCGAACACAGATCTAACTAGTAATAATCTGGGTAAACCAAAGCAGGCAATCACTGTTTTTTCACAGGAAACTCCTACATCAGACAGCGCCCAATTTAAGAAGAGCCTCCCTCTATTTCATTGTTTGTATTGCATTTAGCCTCATAGATCATTTTAAGGCCTGATAACTTAAATCTAAGTTAACAAGTCTAAAGAAACAAAAACCGTAGTTTTAAGTGGGTGAAAAAAGGTAAATCACAGTTCCGCTTTTAGGAGAAGTGACTGGTAGCAGATAAACTAGTAAAGTAGTCAATCAGGCGTTAACGACTTCAAAGCGATCAAACTGTCAGCATATACTCAAATAATACCCACAATAACTGAAGGCTAATGTTAAACCCTTAAAAAAACACTTAGCTAAGCTAGTGAACGACGTTAACTTGTGCCTTAAATTGGGGATTTCTATCGTAACTAGTTTTCCTTAATCACCAAAAAAATGACTAAAACGTCCCAAAAAGTTTGCTTAAATAATACCGAGGGCTTTCTTATTTATGTTTTAAACCACCGAGTAACTCAAGAAAAAAAAAACGTTCAACGTCAACCGTTTGTTAAAGTTAAACCGCGGCTTTAAAAAAAGAAAAACTTCGATAAAAGCTAACGAAGCTGATGTGTCGGTAAAGCGTTCCTCCTGATTTATGTGCTCCAATCAAACGAATGTTCACTCACAACCCTATATGTTAAGTCAAGAGTCTTGTTTTTTTTTTTTTAAATCTACTGGTTGTTCTCCACCGAAATTCCCAGGTTGCTCCCCCAGCGTCTTTCCATTAGCATGCTAGGCTAACTGGTAACACTTCTAGCTAGCAGCCCAAGACCGGGTGCTCGGTGGAGACATCACCACGGCTAACTGGATAACAGGACACACTGGAAGAAACAAAAACTACTTGACACTAAATGAAAAACGACTGTTTACTAACCTTGTTTTTATTTCCTTTCGAGCTACCTCCGGTTGTAGTTTTTCCCCCAGAAAGAGAAATTAGCTTGGCTAATTCCAAGCGAGAGGGGAAGAAAAAAAATGTCGTCTGGTGAACTTATTTGAAGGAGCTTGTTGCGCCTCCGCCTAGCTGTGTGCTGCTAATGCTAATCCCGGCTAGGACTACACGTATCTCCTCCTCCTACTCCAGAACATGGCGGGCCGAGGAAGAAAGAAGAGGGGAGCAGCCCCGGATAGGGTGTGACCGAGGGTGGCCGGACAGAGGCGTAGCGAGAAAATGGGGACCAGAGGACAGGATAAGCATTGATGCCCCCCATCTCTGTTCAGAAGGAGTTTCACATTATTTCACTCTTCTATTGATAGATTTTTATTTTATTCTTTATTTCTAAATGTGTTTTTCCATATTTTTATTATTTTTAAAATTTTCCCTCGTAGATTTTGTTTCAAGATTCAATTTTTGGTTCCCTTATAATTCTTTGTATGTTGTTTTTTCTTCTATCTAATTTTTTTATGACATTTTTATATGTATTGTTATCAGTTTTTACCATTTTTAAACAGATGTTTTTTTTTTTGTTTTTTTTTGTATCCCGAAGTTTTGGGGTTTTGTACTTGTTTTTACAATTTAAAGTGATTTTGTTTATTGTATTGATAGCCTACTGCTGCAAAATGTTGTTTTGTGACTCTAATATTCAGCATTTAACAGTAGAAGGTCTAAATAGAGACTCAGAAAAACAGCAGTGGGTCAGTTTTTGTTAAAATGTCCCCACTATGTAGCACAAAACAAGTAGACACACACACACACACACACAGATATATAAACCTCCCACCCCCAAAAACATAAAACAACAAGTGGATCAAGTAAACACTGATTATTAATATTTGCCAAGTTTTACTCATTGGGCCGATAACAAATTGTTACACACAGACTATACTCAGGGAATACAAATTTTGACGTTGATATGTTGACTATAATGTGACACAATATTTTTGTAACAAAACAAAGCTTTCATCAATTTTGTGCCAGAAAAAAGCAAGATATCAGCCTTCTTTTTACACCTTCCTGTATCTTTTTTTTTTTTTTTTTGGGTTAGTTTATGTTTTGCTTTTTAGGTTTATAAAATAACTCCTCGTACCCAAGTCTTTAAACAATCAGAACAAATATAGAGAAAAATGTATATAGTCATTAGACATATCATAGAATTGAATCAGATAGAATGGATTATAAATATATTTTACTTTCTTATGGTTGGGAAATGCAGGTGTCACAGCAGCAGATTAAGGTAAATTGGATCATGCAGATTCAAACAAATGAAAAAAAAAATATACAAATATATATATATATATATATATATATATATATATATATATATATATATATATATATATATATATATATATATATATATATATATATATATATAAAAAAAAAAAAAAAAAAAAAAATATATATATATATATATATATATATATATATATATATATATATATATATATATATATATATATATATATATATATATATATATATATATATATACATATAAACATCAGAAAAAACAAAAAACATGTATTTTCTTCATAAATAGAGGAAATGTGTACATTAACAATTGGATCATTACACAACCAGGTGCTTGTCGTGAATTGTTGAAGCCAGGGATTGCCTGGTGAGTTTCAGCAGGTGTGTCAGCCTAAACTATGCAGAGCAGCATTTCATCTGGCAGACTTTTCCACTGTCTCTGTGCTAAACGTCTCATTAGCAGTCTTCCAGGGGCGAGTTGGACAAGGCGTGGACGTGTTTTGGACAAACGCGTACGGCGTGCTTTTGTTTTAGTCAAATGAGGTTCTATGAATGAACATGCGAGTTTTTTCTGAAAGGCTTACAGGCCGCTGCCAATAAAGAGGGTAGAAAAAAGACAGAGGCGGGGATCAAAACCTCACTGATCTGGCTGTCTGCTTGCACAAATTGGTAAAGCTCTCAAGAACTAATATAGATGGGGACCAATATTTCCTTGTAAAGAAAAACCTCAGTCCACAAGCATCCTCATTTCAAACACATTCACTTAAATTTTCACTTTATGGTTCCTGTTCACATTGTTTATTGATTGTATCTAAGCATATCACATATTTTCAATTTAACTTAAGATATTAAATAATACACAATAACTGTATATATAATATACAATAACATACAATGAGTTAATTGTAATTGTTTACACCAGTTAATCAAATCAGTCCATCTACGTTGCCTGTAGGGATTTTTAATGTCCAGCAGGTGTCAGTGTTCAGTGACACAGTATCAATACAGTTTTGCGGTGTCGAAACACTTCATGACGCCTCATCTACCATCACTAGTCAACGTCATCTGCCAGGGCGTTTACAACATAGATAGTAGCGCCACAAATTATGCTAATTTTAGCAGCAGGTGGATAAACTTAGCGGGAAGTGTGTTCATGTTCACACAGTAAGTAGAACTATATAGAAATTGGGCGGGTTTTTGTGTGATGTGGCGGTTTTTAACAGATTTCTGGGCTGGAAAACCTCGACCCTATCTGGCAACACTGGCTTCAAGTAGCACAGTCGACGGCTGGTCCGTGTGGACGTGGAGCGGCAGCGTGACGCGCCTCCTGCGCCGCTACCTGTTCTACCTGCCGCTGGAGAACTCGCAGCACGGAGAAGCTGTGGAAGGCCGTGCTGGCTGGGGAGTGTGTGTGTGCCTTTCTTTCAGGGAGGTGTGTCTGTGCATGTATATACATGTAAATAGTAATAGTATAGAAATACTATAGTAGTCGTGGTAAATAGTAAAAGTGATTCTTTATTAAAGCTTGTTTTGCATTTTACTCTTTTTTTTTGTTGCATTTTATATATTTTACAATTAAAAAAAATTTTTTTTTTGCACAATTGAGTTATTTTGTCATGTAATCTGATTTCAACGAGAGACGGTTTCAAATAAATTAATATTTTAATCAGTGAATTATAAATACAAGTTCTCAGACTACAAGCACAATCAACTTAGTTAGCATGAAAGCAAAAAATTATAATAATGATGTCTTCAAAGGTTAAGCATTCATCCCAGGTCTTCAATCAAAACATATACAGCCACATATTTTCCTTTTTATTATTTTTCTCCTGTTGAGGTTTTTGTACGTTATTAAACACTGCAGACATACTCCCATGTTATGTAAGCATATTTGGTCAGTAGCTTATATGCATTTAATGATGTGTTAGCAATCTCGTTTCCCTCCAAATTTAGTAATTATTAATTCCCCTGCTGCCTAAAAATGCTCGGATAAAGTGAATACTCAGTTAAGTAATCAGTAATCGGTTCGGTACGAAAAACAAGCCTCCTACTCCCAGTGCCAAGTCTCCCACTAAGGTAGGAAGTTATTTCCTTTTTTCAAACAGAGATCTACCTGTTTTTTTATCTGGTTTATTTTTCTGTTTGGTTCATATCAAGGTCAGTTATGGTTATTGCTCATCATGCAGATTGGTGTCTGTGTATTTGAGAGAGGGCGGGTTTGTGAGGTGATGTCTACTGGTTGTATGACAACAACAAAACATGTTGTGAGGGTAGTTACTGCAGGCTGGAAATGATCTGTGGGCGTTGAGGAGGGTGGCAGGAACCCTCCCACACAGAAATGCCTACTTTGTAAGTTGGTTTGGATAAAAGTGTCATCTAAACACATAAACGCTAAACACAATTAGACTGCCATTCATCCTTTACACAGCCACTGGAGACAGAAATGTACTTCAATCCAACTGCAGCAAATGGGAGATCCGGATTTTATGATGCCAGGTGAGGATTTTATGACGCCATGCGCTGGTCCTGATGGGAAGTGCGGTGTTCCTTCAGGCAAAACACTACCACTTTTGTCCACATGGGCCGCCAAAATCGACCAACACTGAAACTTCTTTGGTGTTGCTTTAATTAGTGACTTAGTCATGGATGTTGCAGCTAAAAAAAAAAAACCTCACACCCTCTAAACATTCTCACATTTTCTGAGATCAAAACCGCGAAGATTAATAAATTGGTTGAATTATGTAGTCCCCCCCATTTGATTACTTTTTTGTCACCATTCACTGTTTTTTACAGCTGGATGTCTTTCAGGAATTATCTCTAACAGGGATGGAAATCTATAGATTACAGATTTGCAGGTTACTTCGAAGCTCTATCAGTTTGAATATAGAGTGCTTTTGAACAACAGTTTTGCCACTGCTACTCTGCTGCTCTACTTTGAACTTAACACAGGACTGTCCTTTCATTAACAATGCACAAACCTGTATGGTTGTATGTTTAGGGTCATCCTTAGAAGGTAAACCTCTCCCTAGTCTAGAGTTATTTGCAGCATTCAATTGATTTTTTCTCTCTCCATAGACCCTCCTGTATTTGTAATATGCTTTGTTGCATATTCACAGTTTGGAAAATAACCTTTTATTTATTCAAGCAAATATTCTGTAGATTTAAAGAGCTAAAAAAAACATATGCCAACTCATTGTGACAGCAACACGCTTATTTGAGTGAATGAATTACAAATAAAGAAAAAAAGGAATGCAATGAGCCAGTTTTATTATGCAATTTAAGAGCAGATCCTCTTTTAGCCAGTAGAGGTCAGGAGAGTTTATTTTTTTAACTCTGCAGTTAAATTTTAATGCAAAGGTTATTTATGTGAGGTTATTTCCACAAAAGGCCTGCAGCAGTGAATGTTCTTTATAATGTGATTAGCACTGCTGGCCTCTGATTTAGAGGGACATTAAGGCTTATTAACATTAACCACAGCTTCCTTGCTTTGATGTAATCATCCTTTAAGGGACATTTCAGCGCCCTGAGGTCAAATGGAATGACCAGCAACATCCAAAAGGTAGAGTATTTACTAATAGACTCCCTGGCACAGAGCAGCCGAGCAGAATGAAACACGGCTGAGAGCTGCAGTCCATCATCGGGAAAATAAAAATGATTTGAGTTGTCGGTGACAAGTGGATCTTCATCTCCCGTCGTCTTGCACAAAATCCAACAAAACATATCCTCCCCTTAAAATCAGGAGCAAGTGACGGTGCTCACTTGCTGTCAAACGCTCCAGCGTCCCTCTTTCAAGTTATATAACGGAGCGGTGCTTGTCAGCCACATAAGCCACTGAGGCATGGCAACGCTACATCTGTTACAAAGGCAGCAATGTATGTGAGTCATGAAAATTAGCATTTTTTTCTTATTTCCTGCATAGGACATAGAAATGCACACGGAAGCTGTATAATGTTTTTTACAGGAACAAACCCATGCAACGAGGAAAGTTTCAGAGGCCGGACGGATTTGGCTTTTGGCCTGCGGAGGTGCACAGTGATTTTAAGGTGGAGCAGAATAAAAGATCAGTGTGAAACAGGATAATGTAGAACCTCCACCGATACTCCATGGATATTGGAATTATCTTCTTCATATGCAAATGGATTCAAGGTCAATTTATAATAGCAATAACAATCTATAAATTACATTATTTACACATTTTCCACAGATTAAATATACCCAGTTTACAATTTTGATCTAAAATCCTTTTTTTTTTCTTTCAAGTAGCCAATAATTAGTGTTTTAAGTTTATGAAGTGAATGGAGAATTATAAAATTGACTGTGAGACATGAACAATGTAGAAATTTCATAAATAGCATCTGTAAATATTGTTAGAGAAAGAGAGTCCAGACTTTCCAGGCAGAACTGCACCCTGTGGAAATAGTCGCAGGCGAGAAGTAAGAGAACAAATGGGAGTTTTGAACAACAGGAAGCAGGTGGTTGGCTGAAAAAGAGGTGCGGTGTGTTCGAGTAATGTTAGACTTGTTGCTTTCCATAAATGTCCATTAATTACAGAAGAACCTAGAAAACACAAAGAACCTCAAAATCATATCTTTAAGTACAAATGCTGCACTTTTTATGTCCTGTTGCTTCACTGCAAGTTGCAGCTTTGAGCTATAAAGTCCAGTTCCTTTAAAATCCTTTATGTCAATTCCTGTGGCAGTGACCAGAAACTAACAGGAGGCAATTTTGAAAATGTTAAGAACTAAGAAAAGAAGCGAGTTGAAACACCCTCCAAATTTCGCAGAAATACTTTTTTTTTTCCTTAGCCTTTCAGGGACCCTATGTTTTGCGTGTGTTGTTTTTTTGTTGTGCTTGAACTTTCATGTGAAACCACACAGAAGACAGCAGTCAAAAACAATGAGTTGGGAATAATACCATGCAAAAAGAACACAGAGTTGAGAAAAACCTTAGCGAGTCTATTTTCTAAATTTATATAACTGAAACCAACAGATCAGAAACTTTGCCACATAATAAACTAGACTCTTCCTTTCTTTCTTTTTTTTTTTGCAGGGAAGTTAAGGAGACTGTAGCCCACCTGACTTTTTTTCCGCTGTGGCCCACTTGCTTCCTGTGACACACAGATGCACACATACAGACCTGCTTGTGGGTTTTATACATTTTTGCTTCATGAAACGCTCTAGCACAGAAATGTGTTTTGTGGGTAATAAATACTGAACTTAAAAGGAAAAATAATGTTTCCAAAAAAAAGAAACTAATCTTCTAATTAGAATCAAAACTAAAAGGTTGCTGTTCTTTTAAGGGCTTTTAAAGGTTACCGTTACTTATTTTACATGTATATTTTGCCTTTCTCACAGAATGGACAGTAAAATTCACAATCGTTTATCTTATTCTTCTGGATTGTGCATCTAAGTAGCACCTCATGGAAATTCTGGTCTAAACCTTAAGCCCCATGCATTGTTAGAAAACGTGTCACGTGTTTGGAAGCGCTTCATCCTTCGGATAAGGACAAGGGAAGTGATGTAAGTGAGAGAAGAGCCATGTGGCAGAGACAAAGAAACAACCACCTACAGACCAACACTCCACAAACAATGAACCTAAAAATAAAAGTAATAATCACCCGCTGGTTTTTGACAAATGAATCTAACAAACTGTGCAGATAGCCCACGTTCAAAGTGCCATTTCAACCATTCACAGAGCGCCAAATTTCCCCATAGTTTATCACGTTGCTATAACAAACTTCACTGTCTTTCTTGTGATTTTTCAGTCCTAGATAAAAACAGAGCAGGCCTACTTCATCGCTTTGACGCTGAAGTAGATTTACACAATAACTCGGGAGAGAAAATCTCTTGACAGGATAACTCTACAGTAAGTCGTCAAGAATCAGTGGCATAAAAAAAAGTCACTCTTTATAGAAAATACGTTTCAATTTCTGTTCGTCACAAGCCACTTTGAGGATGGAGTGCATGTTTTCAAATCTCAAACAGAGTATTTGACCTACATGCAAATGTTGGGGAAAACTAATACCACACATCTTGAAGGCGCCCTTCAGAATATCACACAGTGGCAACGTTATTTTTGATGGATGGAGGGTTTTTGAACTTTTGAGATGATAGAAAATTTATGGTTTAGGATAAATATAAGGCAATCCAGGACAATCACTTCAAGTGTACAGTCAGAGCTAGAATAGAATGGTTCCCATCAATGCATGTACATTTTTAAGACTCAAATTAAGAGTCTGTTGCAACACTCAAAAATTGCTCTTCCCACGGTCCTGTCTGACTAAGTTTCAGATGGAAGAAATTTTAGTCTGTTATGTCTGCAACATAAAACCTAAACTATAAAACCTTACACCTCTCATTAAAAGTCTATGAAGTCGGATAAGAGAAGAAACGGAGGAAGCTCCAACTCAGCATTTTTTTAATACATTTTAAGCTGACGGCAAGTTCCACTTCCTCATTGCACCCTAGCTCTCTTTCATTCGTCTTGCAATCGCACTTACAGCTCAGTCAAACAGCCAGCCAAAATACCCAACGATTCCAGACTCCTCTATATGTGGACCTTAACCATGTGAAGTCAGCCTTGCTGCATGCTGTAAAATGTAAACAATTTCAGCACCATCTGCATATCAAGGCTAAGATAAAATTAATTCCTATCATAATCCTAAAAAATGTATAGACTTTTATCACATCCTTTGCAGTCAAACCTGATTTATGGACCTCTCTGGGTAGTAAACAGCCCTGAACATCTTCTGATGATAATGCCACAACACAGGGCATGTGTTGCAGGTTTCCTATTTTCAATCCTCAGTTACACGCTTTTCCCTCCGTCAATGTGTTTGGTACAATTCCTTTGCGAAACAATCAGCCGTCAGCTCAGTCTGTGACCGAAATAATTGGGTAGTGTAGTGGTGTGGAGGGAGTAGAGGGTGGCAAAGGAAATGACTTCGTAGAGAAATGTGTTACCGAACTGCACAGGTGACTGGTGAGGAGGGGCTGTTTTTTTTATTTTTAGTGTGACATTCTCACCCACAAATGAAAAAAAGATAGGTGCAAAACAGTAATATATATATTGTTTTTACCAGGCTTTTCAATTTAATTTAATCTTAATGGAAACAAGGATCTCAAACATCCAATATTTTCTCAATTTTATTTTATTTTTTTTGCTAAAATGACGTGTTTTTTTCCCCTTTTTCTAATCATCAATACTAACTAAATGCGAACGCCATCAGACTTCTGTGTTAACACTTTCCGATCTGAAAGCAACTCGCTTTGGGGTAACAATCTGATCTTAATGGTTTTGAATTATCTTGTTTATTGTGAACTGAAACAATGGATTACATGCTTTTTTTCTCTCTCTATCCACAGAGGTCCCCAGGAAAAACTGCAGGGGAGGCAGATGGAAAGATTGGTCCTGGTCTGATGAGATGAATGGATTGTTTGGAGATGTGCCGGTGCATCTAGCTGTGATAGTGCTACTGGAAACGCTGTTGATGCTTGGAGGGGAGGATAATGTGTGACCTGTGTGGCTGAGGTCAGCGGAGTGCAGGGCAGCCTATGCGAATTTGTCCTTCGAGATTTCTGCCGGATAAATGCTCGAGTCTGGTGAAAACAGGCAGGTAAATGGCTTTCTAGGAAGCACTGGTGAAGGACTCTGAAGAATCTTTTGAATTGGAGGTGGCAAGGATGTCAGCATGGAGTCTTACAAACCTGACAAGGTGACAAATCAAGTCGTCTCTGAGGGCAGGCATTGTATCTAAAGCGCAGTGGAAAAACCAAATGGGTAAGTAGTAAATTGTGGTCGCGTAACAGAAACACAGACACAACTGTTGCTTTTATTTAAGATGTTATAAAAACAAGTTGTCTAGGGAGCCTGTTTTCTGGGAAGTCATAACAGGAAGTTGTTTTAGGAAATCTAAGGAGGTGGTCCTTCAGTTTCCCCTTCAAAACAGAGATTCTGTGGGATGGTTCTGTGCACACTGCTTAAGCGTTTTGTAACAACAACAAAAAATTAAAATCTAATTTCAACAGAAGGATAATAGTGATCAATGTTACAGGTTGTTTTTCTTGGTAGATATGCACATTTGTAAATTTCTTGGATCTCTAAACATATACACAACTTTGCGGTTTTGAGAATTTCCTGTAGTTTGCTAATATTTTTTGGATGGAATTTACAACAATCAAACAGTAGCACTTATTTAAATGCGCATTTCTCATTTTCAAATCAGAATTTTACCTGGAGTTGATAAATTTCTTTGTTTTTACTAGCAAACTCCCACTAGACCTCTATTTTAATAGTATAAAGTATCACAAGGATAATTGGGTTATTTCCATTCCAGAATTGTCTAGACCAATGCAACTTGTGCCAAAAGGCTCTATTAAAAGGAGTTCATGTATATTTGCCATTCAGTAAAGTCCCATTGTTGCCATTGCACTTGATATGATACAATATGAGGAATTGGTTTTGTGCTCCAACCTAAATGGAAACAGGGTCGCTGAACCTGGTAGAAACCCTGTTGAGGTAATGTTGAGAAACTAAACATAGCCTGCAAGATGACCAGATAAAAAAACCACAGACAGAAACCTGGAGATAGAGCTCATCCAATCCACAAAAGCCACTTTGAGAGTGGTAGATAAATATACACACAGGAAATGCCTCCCCCTCTTTTGCCCCTGTGTGCTCTCTCTCTCTCTCTCTCTCTGTCTCTCTCTCTCTGTCTCTCTCTCTCTCTCTCTCTCTCAAAGTGTTACTCATGGCAATGTGTTGCTGAGCAGCAGCCAGTTGTGTTTTTCCCCTCTCCGAGCTCAGTCACTCTCTTCCTCTGCTCTGACTCTCATACACTCTGAAGCTCGGCGGACGGACCAGACCTGTCCTCTCCTCGTCATCTTCCTCCAGTCTTGTATCTGAGGGAATATCTCCTTTTTCTTTTACATGTATCTCCATCTTTTCTTTTTACTGCTTCTTTAAGAATTAGTGAGATACCAGTGTGTGTGTGTGTGTGTGTGCGTGTGTGTGTGTGTGTTTGCGTGTGTGTGTGTGTGCGTGTGTGTGTGTGTGTGTATGTGTGCTAGGGGTTGTTAGGATGGAAGCAGTGGCATTGTATACATTTCGTGCCACAGAGAGTGATGAACTCAGTTTTAACAAGGGAGACATGCTCAGGGTAAGAAAAAAATATTTTTATTCTATTATCCATCTATCTATCTATCTATCTATCTATCTATCTATCTATCTGTCTATCTATCTATCTATCTATCTATCTATCTATCTATCTATCTATCTATCTATCTATCTATCTATCTATCTATCTATCTATCTATCTATCAAGTAATGTTGCTAACTACTGATTTAAACTTCTTTCAGAAAGGATGTACGATTTGCCGTACACTTCAGAGTTTACAACACAGAGCTTGAGAACTGAGGTGCTGTTCATTTTGAATGACTGCAATGTAAAGGCTCAACTTATCTTTAGATGTCCAGCATGATAAGGTTTCAAAGTCTGATTTGTTCCAATAGTTAGTGCAAATAATACTGGCAAATAGTCATAAAGACAGCTAAATCCCATTTGTCATTTAATGTAATTGTGTATCATTTACTAAAAACCCTTCTGTTGAATTGTATTTGCATATATTTCGGTTTTTATTCCTGTTTTTATCCAGCTGAGTCATCAGAAATATAGCAGATTAGAACAAACAATGTATGAGGAAACATCTCTTCCTTCTTGTCTGTTGGCACTATGGCTGACATTGTGGAAAATCAAGGCATTTGTCACGAGAAATGTTGGAAATAAGTTTGTTGGAGTAAGTTGTTCTAAGTTTAAAAGTACAAAAGTTGGAATGCTAGGTCAAAGTTTGCCAAAGCCAGGATGCCTTCAAGATTCAATTTTTTTGTTTGTTTTATGCACATGTTATTGTTAAGGTTGCAGGATTAGAGATTTTATCAGCAAATATCATGTTTTGGCCCTCAATAAACCATATGTAGACGGACACAATTTGTTAATATGTTCTATTAATATGTGTATAAAAAACATAAAAATTGTTATTAGTATTGCTAATGGGTGTTGTTTATTTCACCACCTCCCCATTTTGTACTTTTCTAAATAAGGAACACTATGGTATGGTATTGTGGGAAGAAATGATTATAAGACATTAAGAAGCATTATCAAGCAGCATAATGTTACATTAAATTACTTAGTTAGTTAGTTCATAAAAAACTGTCAGAAATGGTAAACAGAGCCAAAATAAATACCCTCAGAAAGAAACTACAGCATTTTTTGATAATAATATGTTTAAATTTGATCACAAAAGGCCTTTTTAAGACTGTTAATCCGCACGATCCATGAAGGCTAAAAATAAACAAAAGTGCAACGATGTAAAAAAAATGGGTTAAGTGATGCGATTGTGAAGGTAAGAAATGATTTGCAGATTCAGAAGCTTTAATAAAATTTTGATGAGCTGTTTAGATTTAGAGGAATGGCTATATAGTTTATGCATTCAAAGACAACCCTTTAAATAAAAGATCCGTTCAGGCATTGCTTTCCTCTTCTTTCCACTATGATGAGCTAAACCGAGTACCTTCTGTTTTTGATACTTAAAACAAAAGCAGTAGAGCATGAACAGTCGTCTCTGTGTGTGCATTAAAACAGGAAGTAAAACCTATTCGCAAAACGACCAAACATTGTAAATTTGCAAAGAAATCATGACAAGGTTTTCTTTTTTTTTAAGGATATTTCTTTATTTTCTGAACAGCTAAACAACAACAAATTGAGTTCTTCGAACTTGGAGTTGTCACATTGGAAAACCTGAAGATGTTTACTCAAAAATTTACAAGTGCAAGAGGTTATCCAGATTTATGTTGTAGCTCAGCTGTTCAAGAGTAACACAAAAACAAATCCGTGGGATTAAAAAATCCAGAAGATTTCGCCTCTGCCAATCGGTCACAAGTGCTTCTGAAGGTCAGGCCTTGATGATAAAAATAACCTTTTTTTTTTCTTTTTTTTTTTTAAATACTGCTAGCGATTTTAGTTAAGAACCTTTCCATTAAGGAATTCTGAAAATCTTTCTAATATCCGTGGTCTGCAAAGTCGTTTGTGCATTCAGGCAAAATGAGGCGGTGTTTACATCCGGCTTTCTGGAGAACGTATGCTTGATGGGAGCTGTAATGAATTTCTACTAACCTAAATAAGACAGTCACTTGAAGCACTGTTGGGTTTTTGTGGTAGTGTTTTTTTCCTTCTGCTGTGATATATGGCTCTCTTGACGCTGCAATCTTTATCTGTGCTTCAAATTTGGGGTGAAAACAATGTTAGATATGCTTTGGTTCTATGTATAATTAAAGAAAAAGATTACCTAAAAACACATTGAACCGTTTCCGGTTGACGGTCACTGATGGTGCCGCCTCTCCAGTAAACGATCTATCTCCGGTCCCTGAGAGGCTCGTTTTCAGACTTTGTTGGCGAACAGGATACCGCTGTGGTTCATTGCTTTGTTCGTGTCTTATTGTGCGGTAGCCATGCGGAGCCGGAGCCATCACTATGTGAAGAGAGGTGACTCATAAAGAAGTGGTAAAAATAGCTTTGCAGATAAATAAATAAAAAAGTAGCAAATAAGAATTACCCTTTAAAGCTTGAAGACAATGGGGACAAGTTTGGCCACCAAAAATGAAGTATATCTTTACATTTATATTTTGTTTTCCCAACAATAATATTTAGAGTACAAGCTGATGAAACCACACTTCTGTGTCAGGGTAATCAACAGATGTTTGAAGGAGTGTGTATTAAAAATAATTTATTTTTAAATCTTAGAAGTACTTTCAAAGTGCAAGATTTGTTATTTGGACTGATTGCTGCATAAGGGCAAATCAACACCTGATCCAGAGAGACATATTTTTTTCTTTCTGATACTTACATTTTTCAGATTAGCAAAACAATACAAAAGTCAATTTTAAAGGATGATCATATTACTTAGCAAACCAATTTGACTCAATGGGAATACATTGTTTACTAGTTGCCACACTTCAAGTCTAATTACTGTCAGACCAGTAGAATCAAGGAATTGACGAAACAGAACCTGGCTGGCAAAGTAAATTACATGAAAATATTTAACCAAGTAACCCAGTAACACATTTTATTTCATCTAAGAAATTTACGAGCAGACGAAACACACAAAAAAATGTTATCCTTTAAAAACATAGTAACAGCCATTGGAGAAAACATGATAAACAGTGGTGAGCTTTTGCTTAAAAAAAAACAGTAATGGGTCGACATACGGCCTGGTTGATTTGAATCACTTTGTTCCTTTAACAAATAATTTCCTAATTTCATCATCAAAAACAAATGAATGTAAATATGTTTTCATGGTTTTGCATGTATTGAAACTTTTCCTAAAACTATCCAGTCTTTATGACTTTTAGAATTACAGCATTTTTTACTTCTTTATAGTAAGGTTTGTGCAAAACTCATATTTATTATACCTTTTTTGGCCTGGCAGTTGAATATTGTTGAAAATATAGGCAAGACAAAATCCATCAAAAGTCTGAAAGCACATTTATGTTGAATTATTTCCACTTGGGTAACGGGGCTGATGCAGAGTCTGCATGTAAACTTCGATTCTAGCAGCAGATTCTAGCTGCACTTTACATTAGGGAGACATCTGTAACTTCCAAACTCAGAATGATGCACAAATAATGGAGTATGTGGAGCTGAAAAAAGAAACCTCTTCTAAATAGTTTGGTACGGATTTCCTCCTGTGTTACTATTTTGAGAAATACTTTTGTTTGGCTGTGTGTCGAGTGCCAACTCAATAATAGGGCAATCATTTAGCTCTGTGAGTGAATGATGATTGATGCTATGAGCAGTAAATCAATCCGTGGACTGGATCACATTTTTATATGCCCGCACAAACGTGCAGTGTAGCCATTACAGCCAGCTGATGCATGAAATGAAGTTTTTCAATGTAGGGAAGGGACCGGGGGAAAATGTTTAGCAAACACCCCCAAAATTGTACGTCATTGCTTCATTTTAGTTCACAAAAATAAAAGAGTAGCGGGGAAACATACAAGTTTTGTGTTGCTTTAAAGTCTGTGCTGGGACAGGACTATGTATTAAAGCACCAACTCTGGCTATTTTTGGGGTTTGAAGGGAAGCGAACTGTTTACAAAAAACAAAAATTGTATTTTCCTAATTTGCGTTAATGAAGTTGACGTAAACAGAGTTTTTGCATTGAACCTTTGAGAAGGTTTACTTAACTAGTTCTAAATTCAATTCAGTTAAAACTGAATTAACTTGTAGTAATGTATAACCAACTAAATATTCAGTGTTGTAAACACAGTGTCACTAATGCACTAATGCTCATGTGTTTATTATTTATTTTGTTTTATAGTTGTCATGATCTCATTCACCAATTATTTTTGGCAAATAAAGTTAACCATCTTCTCTGAATTCCGAATGAAGGTGCGTGAAATGGCATGTTTCAATGCTATGACTAAAAAGCGACACACTAAAAACACAATGCTCAACGTTATCCTGTTGTTTATTCTTTTCAACAATTCAGCTAAAATAGCAACCTACTGTATGACCGTCTGACAGAAAAGTTAGAAGCAGCTGACTTAATTTCAGACGTATTTCATAGCTTGTCCCTGATGTGCTTCTAAACTCATCCCGTCTTTCTCCGAAGGCTCTGCAAAGTAACAGCAGAACCAGACCTCAGCTACAGTAGGCATCAGGCAATGAGACGTGGCAAAATTTCCATGGTACGATAATGGAAACCCTCGTACAAACATTTCAGACTAAAATGTCTGACATGAGGTTAGCACTTTTAAACCAAACAACAAGCCGCAGTTAAACAGTTCGGCTTGCAAGACTGTTAGAGAGATATTGTTATCTATACCATTTATTTACTGTTTAAAACTGAGAACAGAGTTGATAGCGTTGACTGTCAGCCATTTAGAACGTGACAAGACCTTCAAAAGTAGTTTTTTTTTTAGTTTTTTTTTTATATTTACAAAATTTAAGAAAATAAAATAGAAAAAAACAAAATGTATTCTGTCACAGGTGGCCTGATAATATTGCTAGTAGCTAAAATTGTGAATCATTTAAAAGGAACAAGACAAACATAGTAAGGATTTTAGGTACCCTTAAGTCATGGTATACCTTGAGACTGTTAGCAGGCCGTGCAGCTAAGCAGATTCATAGCATTACATTGTCAGTAAAGTGTCCCCAGAAACACAGACCCGTGTGCTTAGACCCCATATTTAAAGCTGTGGCCTAGTATTTCCTTTTAAAGAAAATGTAGTGACCCCTTTTAACACAAAACCAGGAAAGGTTTGTGCTGAATATGTATACATTAACTTCAATTACTCATCTTTTGACTTCAGAGAGTGATAACCATAAACTCTCCTCATAATGAATTTAGAGCCCGTCTCCTCTAAATGACCAAGCACAGAAATCAAAGGTGTGAGGGGTAACAAAGAAGGTCAATGCATAAAAGAATTTTCCCTCAACAGAACCAATTTAAAAAGATATTTGATACATTTCACCAAGTGCATGATGACATAGGTAAATGTTTTTAGTTTTATGAAAAAAATGTCAGTACAAGCCATCCAGAATTAGCAAAACAGGATCTTAAAACGTCAAGATGACAGAGCAAGCAACATTCACATGAGTAAAAATACCTCACAGGCGGAAATGGAGCATCGTACTCAATAAAGAGAAGAGTTAAAACACGCAACTTTAAAACATACACAGATCATGAGATGTTATGCCTTTTTATAGCCTCAACGCTCAGTTTCAAAGCTTGTCTGTAAAGTGTCAAATCGTAATAGGATCTATGACTACCTCAGTTTCTGATGCTTGTTGGATCAAACATTTACTTAAAAGATTTATGCAAATTCCAAACAGTTTTTTTTTTCCAGCCAATGTTGTAGACAGAAATACCATTTTGGTTCGACAAAACTTTATCAACACTATGTGCATCTGAGATTTAACACAAGGTTCGGAAGGTTTGTTTGAGGTCTTCTGAAGTGCAGTTCACATCTTGCTATGTGTGGCGAACTGTCTTGGTATTTTCGTTTAGCCGAAATCCAGTTTAGTTGTTTCTAGAGAATCAGACTAACATGTAGTCCAAGATAACCCAAGTAAAAATAAAATGTCAAAACTAGCAGCTTTTGCAAACACCATTTTATTATGGAATTGTGTATGTATGAGGAAAAACTGCCATAGTCAAGTGTTAACAATACGTTGTTGTTTATTAACAAAGAAAATGATTTATATACAAAATGAAAAATAAAAAAACTTTTGGTACACTATGAACCTTTTGAACACTTTGGAGCACGAGTGCTTTGTTTTGTGACGATGGTCACCAGATAAAGCTGATAAATATATCAGATGAAATCCTGATAGATCTATCTTATTGATCTCGGTAAAAGCATTACAACTAAATATAAATGCATCCAATAGCACTGGATTTGAACACCTGAGAGCATTGATTTAAAAGTCGACACATACTGTACTATATATACTTTTTGTGGCCTTTTCCTGGGCATTTAAAGCCGGCAACAACCTCCTTACCGCCAGCATTTCATGCATTTAATCATCTGTGTGTGTTTGCTTCCAGATCACCAACATGGAAGATGATCCTAACTGGTACACAGCTGAGCTCCACAACAGGAAAGGCTTTGTGCCAAAAAACTACATCAACCTGAGGCCACATGCGTAAGCAGACACACACACACACACACACACACACACACACACACACACACACACACACACACACACACACACACACACACACACACACACACACACACACACACACACACACACACACACACACACACACACACACACAAGTTTGTATTTCTACCCATATTAGGACTTTATATTGATTTCCATTCATTTAAATACCTGCTTTTATGCCTAACCTGAACATTTACCCTAACCCTACCCATTAGCAATATGTTCATAAGCCTAGCCTTAACCAAACTTAAATTCACACCACAACTGTAAAACTGACCTTTAACCCTAAAAGAAGGGGTCCTCCACATTAGGACCAGGCTTTGGCCCCAATAAGGCCCATCAGTCTTCAGAAGGTTAGTGAATAGGCCAAAGATGGTCCCAAATAGAATAACTTAACCAGTACACACACACACACGCACACACACACACACACACACACACACACGCACACATGCCCCGACACATTTTCAACTCCTCTGCAAACTAGATGAATGCATTTCACACATCCAGACCTGGTCTATCTAAAAACTCATCAGTCAGTGGATGCGTGCAGCGTGTAGCTCCAGGCGCTTTGTGCTCCGCTTTGGACATCTGTACTCTGGCATAAGGCAGAATACCCAAGGGGACAATCTTACTTAATGCCTTACATAAGTCCACAATCCAGCTCTGTGCAGTGTGCTTCCACCCTGTTAATCTGTTGGTACACTCCGTTTTTCCGTCTGATGCTTGGACACCAGCTGGGCTGTACATTCGCTGTGACAAACAACAAACGGAACACACAAGTAGATCAGCTCTGGTTTATTAATGAACACTGAAGCATGATTGAATTGGAATAATGCTTGTGAACATCCTTAGGAGAAATTTGATGGCTATTAGTATGACAGGGGAGCAACTAAGGAAGCCCAAGAAAGACAGTTTCCCCTCTTAGATGTTTGCGAGTTTGACTAAGGAATCTAGTTTATGAGAACTGACTTTTTCTTGGAACCACTGCTTCCAAGCAACCCATTCCACCAAGCCCGCCTATTCAGCAAAACCCTGCAGGAAAAATGACACCATTACTCATGCTAAACAGCTGACTGCTGTTTTAACTACAAATTTAGCATCTTCTTTTTAAAACAACCTTACAGTAAAGCTGTATGTTTTTCAATTTCTTTTTTGTTTTTTTTGTTTTTGTGTCTGTCAGTGTCAGAGTTTTTACTTATCCACTTTAATGGATTTTCAAACTTTTCAGAGAATGAAGAATCTGAGGCAAGACATAGGTCTGGACTTTGCTCCATTCCAACACTTTAATATGGTTGTATCTATCTAGTTTTCCCCCACTTTTTTGGCCTCCCACAACTTATCTTGCAGGACGGCTTCATACTTCAAATGAACTCCTATAAACCCTACAGCTTGATGGTGCCTCCACTCCATTTCAAGACTGGGATGCTGTTATTCGGGGTTCATGTGTTGGGCTAGGTTTATACCACTTAGGACATAAATAATATATGCCTGTAAGGGTAGAGGCTCTAGAGGTTTTTAAATATAATTCTAATAAATTTTTTTTTACAAAAATCTCAAATATGTTCAAAAAAATTATAACTTAAAGCCAAAGCAGAGGTAAAGCAAGGTTATAAAACGGATAGCAATTGATCAAATAACCAACCTTAGAAAGAAGACATTAGGAAAACTGAAAAAGTGGGCAGTAAAACCACTGTTGACACAAAGGAGTCAAAATTAACACACAAATTAACATACGTAGACTTAAAGGTATAGGAGAGGATCTTCAACTCATTCTCATTTTCGCAACACTGCGCATGCGCCACCTCATCTCCAGTAATGCCCCCTGAAATCGGGAGTGCGCACGTTGTCAGCACATGTAGTCTGTTTACATCTGCTGGACCACAGCCTATGGCGCCGCATCAGACTTATAACAGAATTGCGAACATGTCTGACACTAGTTCTGTAATGCGGAAATTCAAACATGAGCGCGCATTGTACGGATCGGGTGGGTGGGGATATTAGTGATATACGTCAGCCAGTTATTTTTCACCACCGGTCGTTTTTGATTGGCTGTCATTTTCAATGGAATTTTCCATTGAAATGTTTCTACTGAAAAGATCCTCTCCTATACCTTTACCTCACAAAAATAATCCTCAGAATAATAAATAATTCAAAGGTATGGCCAGCTTAGTTTGGTAATGCCATTAAAGAAAGACTAATGCAGCCGGAACTCTTCTATGTAGTACTCCAGCAGTAACCTCAGTGGAAATGGAAACCCAAAGCGAACACACATCAATCAGTTGCATATTAACCAGCAGACTGACAATTTAACTTAACTAAGTGGGTGCATGCCAAATAGTCAACAGAAGACTCTGGCTACTAAAAAAGACGATAACTTCCAGTGGAAAACTAAAGTTGAAAAAAACAGATAACTGTTTATCCATTGACCTGACGTGTGGCAAGAACATCTGTCACAGTATCAAAGGATTCAATTATGCTATTCAATTTGACTAAATGCCAACCTTCATTTCAAGAAAACATCTTTGATAACTTTTTATACTTTGTCTTTAAAAAAAAGTTGTTGTTTTTTTTGCCACACCTCTGTAAGTTTTGGAAAGGGAACAACTAACAGATGCTCTAGACTACGACAACTGCAGGGTAGCTGCCCTTGAGCACTGGAGGTCTGGACAGCTAGTTTAGGTGGACAGTCCTACCTTTCAAGGGTTTGCAATATACATTGTTCGTTCACTTTTGGATGATGGGTACGGCAAACGTATGCAACAGTACTCTTTGACAGTGAATTATTTAGAGAAATAAGAGTTCAAAGGATTGTTTCTAAATGCACGGTAGACTTCAGAGACATTTTTAAATATACAATAAAACTCAAACGTGCAATTGTTCGTCTCTTGCTCTTCCATTAAAATCCTGTTAAAGTGTGCAATACGTTTTCTGGCTGTCACAAAAAATATTACACAAAAGCACCCAGTTGGTATAAATGCCTTTAACATTTAAATTAATGATATATTTATTCATCATTTTGTGTGTTTCTGTCTTTCCTCCAGATGGTTTGCAGGACGAATATCTCGTGGTGTGGCAGAGAGTCGACTGAGACACAGAGAGTGTGGAGCCTTCCTTGTCAGGGAAAGTGAAAGTGCACCGGGGGAGTTTTCAATGTCTGTCAGGTGGGAGATAAATGCTCTTATATTAATTAAAAACCACGAGAGACCCAGTATTTTGTGTAACGCATATATTTTTCATAGTTTTAATTTAGCAGAGGAAAGATCATGATTTAATTTAATGAAATCTAATGAATTAAATGGATAAATCTAACATACAGTTAGGTTTTTTTGTCCTTGTTTTCTTTACTTTGGCTGCTTCATGGAAATATGGAGAGGAAGGGGGTTTGAAAATGAGGTGTAAGGGAAGGTAAAGGGTAAAATAGAAGATCTGCCACCCCTCTGTTCTGATCTGACTTAATCCTGTCTGCAACAGCATCTGGAGCCACTGGTGCGGCTGGCTGTACTTTCAGGCTTTTCAGATCTGGGGGATGGTAGTGGTGAGGGATGCAGCTGAGCCTTATTGTTGAACCTCAGGGATAATATGGGATATTGGATTTGAAGGGTCTAAGTCCTGTTGCCTTTCTTATTGGGTCATCAGTTGAGTACGAGAAGAGCCAAAGATTTGGATAGTGGAATTTTGAACATGTCTCTTTCAGTCAATAACTGTCGAAGGACCCTTGTTTTGAAGGAAGATTTTCAGTGCCAATATTTTCTTTGCAGTTGATCGATGTGTGACACGTTCCAGTTGGTGGCTGGGGTAGCAGCTTGGAAAATGGGTCAAGTGTTGCCTGTGTGTGTTTTTTTGGATTGACATTGGTGCTGCCAGAGGAAACAGCTTTACCCCAGCAACTGTGGAGATTCCAGGATTAGATCAGCTTGGTTCAATTTTGCTAAGCTGTAGACGACTGAATTAAAAGCTGATAATTTGTCTCACTACAACAGCATAAATATGATCTATAACCTATTTATACTAAGATCTATACCACTCTCTAGACTTGATTTAAACTAATCCTTGACTGATTTTTACTCTTATGCAATTGGGCTCCAACATATAAAGTTAGAAAGAGACCAGTAAAATCTTACCGACTATCAAACGATCAAGAGATACTTCCAAAGCTTTGATGTAGATGATTGTATAGGCAACTCAAAAGATTGCAAAACCCATTAGTTTAGATTTTATCACTGGCTCTGGAATGGTGAACTAGATTTTTGTGGAGCTGCTGAGAAGGTAGTCGGATTTCAGTCCAGATGGGATTGCTCTTGCCATTGACCCTTTTTATAGTTTCAAAAAAAGGATCTTGAGGTGCTGGATTTATGAAACCCTGGTTCTCATCTCTGCTTTCTGAACATGATCCTTCTAATAGTCTTCAAGGCATGATCCGCAGCATCTCAGACGAAAGATGTAGATTCTTCTGTAGAGTAACAAGGATAAGCTCTTCAAATTAGGAGCGCCCGTTTTTAAATGTATCTGGCTCAAGAATACTTTTGGATGCCCCATAGGAAGTCGTGGATTGACATTGGTGAGAATGTACAGGTTTCGTTGCTGGATCTATTACTCTTTTGGAATAGTCTTGAATAAATGGTTGATAATAGAGTGATGGATTCATAGTACTTAAAAGTTTTTAGTTGCTGGCTGGGTTCATTATTTATTTTAGAAAAAATACAAGTAATGATAAAAATGAAAGAATAAGGACATGTTTTTGTGTGTCAATTTTACAACTGTGGGTAAAAATATGACGAGTTGTGATTTATCAAGCTCAGACAACATTTGAAGCAGAATTCACGTAAGGGGACTTTTTGCAAACTGCAGCATTGAAAGTTTCCCAGTGGGCTCTTTAATGAAGCCACGTCAATCCCAGCTTTGATACAAGTACATACATTTATTTTGCTTCCCTGGACAGTGTTAAAATTCTCTTTGACTCAGCAGCAGATGAACCCGAAGGGTAACATTTGTGTTTTTTTCTCTTTCACTTGCCCAAGGTTGAAACTTAGATCTTTTTTTTTTGAATACTTTCTTAAATTTCCGATAGCTCTTGCCCTTTCTTACCAATATCTGTCCTTTCACCTACATGTAGCTGACTGACAGAATTGACCTTGTACAATCTCTATGTGAAGACTGAATGCATCAAGGTAAAGGAGTTACACTGTAGACATTTTCCACACGCATGAGTTTGTTTTTTCCTGTTTTCTCTCACCATTAGCCCTTTAGTTTGAACAGTACAATTGTCAAGCCGTTAACACTGGGATACAATAGTAGTGAGAAATATCCAGATTGGTTTCCTGTTTCCTTTTTCCTGTACTAGTTGAAGGTCTTTTGACCCAAACCCCAAATATGAAGTACTCTTTATATAAATCGGATTGGTCGCCAATGCAGTGTGCATGTAAAGAAAAGCTGATTGAGCAATTTATGAAAGTAGAGCTTAAGAGATTAGATGGAATGCTCTTGAAGTTAAGTTCACTGATACCTAGAAAAATATAGTGTTTAAAAAATGAAATCTTGCCATTTTAATTTAATAACAGCACGGTGACATGTCTTTGTATATAACTGACTTCCATTTGCTAATACTGCAAAAAGAATTAACTGAATCTTGTTGTTCATTGGGCATGTCATCCATCATCATTAGGCTTGTATCAAGGACACTTACTTTGAAGTGGAACTGGTAAAGAAAGATGACCCTAGGCTAAGCCACGGTACAGTTACTGTAAGCTTCTCCGAGCTTTGAATAATGCACAGCAGGTTCAGTATCCCATGAATATCATCACTGGAGGGGTAATTTCACACTTGATTGACCTCAGAAAAAAAAAAAAATGAATAAATGAAGGCATGTGGAGAAATGTATCAAGAAATAAAAAAAATTCAAGCAAGTTATATTATGTAACATTCTATTGGTGTGTGGAAAAAATATTCAATTCTCTTCAAAGTTGTTGCCTAATTAGAGTTTAATAAGTATTATAGAGACAGTTTTAAAAACACTTTTGGCTCTCTAGGCCAGGGACCGTGGGGCACAATTTATGAGCATTCTTGGATGCCCATTAGACCATGAGTAGAAATAAATCCAAAATGACCACAGCTAAATGGAAGAACCCTGTTGGAGTTTCAAAAGGGTTGTCTAAATGTGTTGCTGCCAAAGGCCGCATTTAAATTTGAATAAAGTTTCACCAAACCAGGCAGTAGTATTTTTAGTACCTCGAGAAAATGATGGATCAAAAGAGTAAGGAATCTAACGCTTAGAATGCTGTGCAGGTCCTACACTTCAGGGGTATAAGTGTCAGATAGTCAGTTCCATGGAAAACTTGCATACATATGTAAAGCCTAGTGCAAACGTATTATTCTGTTTTAACTTCACTCAACACACTAGTGTGATGTCCTTTTTCATTTTAAGGCAATTCTGGATTGACACACCCAAATTTTTATAAAGGTGCACAGATATGATTGTGAAATAGAAATTGTCACAAGGGAAAAGTAGAAATATTTTTTAATCGGTTTTGATTGTGGTATCACTAACAGAGCAGAAACACTTCAATGGGGAAAACTAAAACAGAAGCTATCAGCTTGGGTAGCTAAGAGAAGATAAATTTTGTGCAACATTAGGTTTTTAGTGGAAATTTATCAAGTAGCAAACCATCAAAATTATATGTTAAAACTTCTTCTTTTTAAAGGCCTTATAACAAAGTAGATCGGTGTTGTCAATAGTATTGATAAATGGTGCCATTAGTAACTACTATTCATCATTATTATTTGTGGATATATGTAGGTTGACAGCACAAAGTTTGACTATCCTTAGCATGTAAGAACAGTGAGCAAATAAAATGTGCTCAGAGGGAAAGTGACAAACAACCTGGTGGGCGACAGGAGATAGCTTAGAGTCTGTTGGCCAAAGGGAAGACAGCTTAAAATCTGCCAACCAGTAGCGGTGATGAAGAAACCTTGGATGACTGTTTGTTGTAGTAAAAAGACTTGTGGTGCTGGCACTAAGGGGTTATAAATAAACTTGTATCTTTGGATAACCACAACAACGCTCTGTAACTTTTGACCCACAAAAATCTAGAGTTTGGGACCAATGTCGAGGCTCTGGAACTGGTGAAAGATGGATCCTCCTCGATCTCTTTGGCATACATAGTAACCTGATGCAGAACATCCTCGAGCCCTCCGTGGATTCGGGAACCAGAGTTGATTTGTCTTTAAACCTCTCAGCAGAACCAGTCATGGTGATCTGAGGCAAGACAACTTTGTCTACAGAAACTGTTTCAGAACCATAGAGGCGGAGGCAGCAGACAGATCCAAGGGCATGCACTCAGAGTGGAAAACAGGGTTGTGAGTATGATTTAAAGACTGGAGTAAGGCAAAAATGTAAACAAACCAGGCATTCAGCAGACAGGAGTATTAGTTTTAGAAAGTGTCAGGGAGTTAAAAGCATGTTAACAATTGGTTACTGGTATCATATAATAAAAAGTAAGCCTGAGGAGTTTGAAAACAAATTTCTGCAGAAGGACTTTTTTTTTTTTTTTTTTGTCAAGGTTCCTAGCCATAAAAAAAAAGAAGCAATTTTATTCTTTTGTTGTTACTGTTGGTGTGGTTTATTCTTTGAATTCTTCAGCGTGGTTCTCACAGATCAATGCCAAAATGTAATTCCACAGTTCAGTGATCAAAACACAACTGAAATATAGTCATAGAAATAGACAGAGGCAGATAACATGGAAGCATACTGAGTTGGATAAAAAGAGAATACGGAAGCATTGTGGATAAAAAAGGTTGAAAACAGGACAGTGCATGGAGCGTGGATTTGGTCTATGATGCAAGTTTTCGTTTCACTGAAGCTGAAATAAGACTAACCTCTCTGAAAGATAGAAAGTCTGTAGAATGCCCAAACTTTTTCTTAACCTCTTCCTTCAATTTTACCTGTTGGATTTTATTTAAAAATGCATGAAATGGCTAAGTAGAGAACAATTTTGAAAAACCACAGAAAACAAAAGGTAGAACTGTAGATAGATATCAGTAGGCAACAGCCACAGAAAGATCTCTACTTTATGACATTTTATACCTTTTTAGGAGTCTCAAAGAAATTTCTTACCCCTATTACTGCTTTCATTTTCCATATGCATGCTAAACCTTTCTACTTTATTATTGTTAATAATGACCCTTACAAATCACTGTTAGCACTGGCAAACTTTTCCTGCTTGGTAAATCTTATTTTACCCCCAAAATTTCCGTTTCATTTCAGGGATACATTGATATTTTAAGGATTTATTATAGTATTATGTCACCTAGTACTGACAGTCGGTACTTTGGAGTATACAGAGAGAGAGAGAGATCCATCTCACTTTATAGAGCAATATTACAAAATAATTTTAATGTGGGTAGTGACGAAAATAACCTTCGGTATTTTAAGTTGTAGCCTTGCTGGTAAAATTTTAATTATTGGACTATTTGTGGACCTTGTCAAAGTTAGAGAAGCTGCTAAATTTTTGTAGCTATTCCTCACAAATGATGATAGTAGAAAAAACAAAATCTTGTGCCTTTCTTAAACCAAATGTTCTCTTGTTTTCCAATTTTAACAACTAGAGGTATCAAAATAATGATTAGATTAATAGGATTACCTCCTGCAATAAAAGATTTAAGGGATTTTTTTCCACATCTTCACCCCTCTTAATGTCTTTAAACGTCTTCATCTCCAGCTCTCGGGGGACAACCAAACCAAATTATACACATTTCTATCCTTTTTTCCTCCACTTAATAAAAAAAAAAAGGTTATGCCTCATTAATGCTACAAGTGACTTTGGCCCCCCATGACATGCATAGCTGGCGAAGAAAGACAGGCCGACAAGCACACAACCAATATGCAAAGTCTCCAACAGATACGAAACAACAGAGAGACAGTAAACAAATGGACACATACGTTGTTTGGCAGAAACATGTGATATAATCTGCCATATGCAGCACAGAGACTCTCTGTTGCACTGACAGCTGACACTGCCAGTGTGGTCGAGGATATTATTTCACACATCTGCACCCATTTAGAACCGAATGAGCAGATGATTAAGAGAGATGTCAGAAATGTCCAGAGAGAGACAACAACAACAGGGAAGTGAGAAAAGATTGATGGTGGAAACTAAAAGCAAGGCCCACTGTTGACCTTTATGCGCACTGGATTGTGCTGCTGCAAAGCAACATTTTTTTTTTTTTAAATAACTTGTTTTCATGTAATCGTGTAGCAGTCTATCTGCTATATCGCTGCATCTATCCTAATTTTTCCTCTTTCATACATCCACTCTCTGTCTTTCATTTCTTTTTACATGGAGAGAGAACACAATCTCTCCATCGCTGAGAGCCCTAATTATGTGCATCGGAGAGATGAGACGGCACTCACTAAGAATGTGCTGGGAGTTCTTGTAATCCAGTTGAGACAGATGTGTTCTGCATTATTACAGCTAACTGCTTCTCCCCCGTCTCTGGATGTTAATTGTCTGAATTGTCAATGTTATTCCTAACAAAAAAACGCATTTTTTTTAACTCATTAATAAGCAAATGCTGGAATTAATATTTTTTGATAGAACAAAATAATACTTGTGCAAAAAATAAATGGAATTTATAAAATGATGTTTTACAGTTTAAATATGTTCCTTCCTTTTTATTTTTGCTCAAAATCTATGTATTGCTGGAGAATATGCCTCACAGCCAATTAAGGATGTGAAGTGTGGAATAAATGGTGAATAAATACTGATTTGATTCTGGTCAGATAGATTGAGCTGATTGTGCGTCAATTAATCCTTTGATATCTCTTATTTTGATCTGTCTCTACGTGTCTTCATATATTTTCTATCAATGCTTTATCTGGACAGCATATAAACTGTACTGGTTGATTGACATAATGTTAAAAGTTATTAAACACTGGAGCTCTATAATGTGCATTTATTTCCCGATTGTAGAGGAAATTCAATTAATTCCCAGAAACTGACGTGATCAGTTGTAAGGAGTTAAGTATACTTAATTTAATTACAATAATCCAAACAGAATAGAAATATGAGAAACAGATACATTTACACCATAAATAAACATTTAAATCAGATTCTAGACATGAACAAAAATGATCTTTTTTGAGCCAATTATCTGTCATATTTGGTCAACATGCCTGTAAATCCTATAGACACTGTTTAGACATGTTTTAGTCTAAGAACTGTTTGTTGGTTCAGCTAATGTTTGTCTCTCACATAAACGAAAAGGCTGATGTTTTCTCTGCATATTTTGATTAAAATGTGTATTAAAACAGTTCATTTATGCTAAATCGCTACCTTTTGAGTTTTAGTTTATACTTTAATGCATTTTTGCTTAACTAAAAAAACCTGTTGTTGCAGTTTTTAAATCTCAGTTTAAACCACTTTTGGACCAAAATGTTTTGCTAGGTCTAAACTAAAATATACATTAAATTGACTGATGTTTAAACCAGGGTTTTTACAGCTTCGTAATGAAATTTGGTCCCTTTTTTTCTAAGGTTTAGGTTTAGTTTATGGAGCTTTGTAGACTTTGGATATCATATTTTACCTAACATAATCTCTTAATTTAAGTAAACGGACCGCACGAGTACGTTACAGATGAGGCTAAATGAAGCGAGGCAATGGAGTCACATTAGAGCAGATAATACCAGGAAACCCAGATACAAAATGAGGAGTGTGACAGAAGTCACTGGAGAACAGAGGATTATGAGACCCATGGATAAAGCATGAGGAAAGAGGGATGGATGACACAGCAGATGGAAAACAAGGAATATTTTTAACATAAAGCCGCCCTGTGGTGGAGATCGAGGAGCAGCTGGGAAATGTCCAATCATGACCAGCTTTGATTTTTCACAGAGCTCACTGTGGCGAAAAGGAGAAAGACATTCTGGGTGACCCAAGTTATGTCGATTTATGGAAGGCATATGGAACAGATGACATTAAACCCATTTTATGACACCAGTGTCATTTTTAAATCAGAACAGGACGTAACGTCTGTACTGTACGACTGAAATTTGATAAGAATAATATGTGACACGTTTAGAAATATGGGGGTGTTGTGCTGATTTCCCACTGCATATTTGAAGCAGTTATATAAGCATATAATCACAGGGTGATGTCCAGATTTCTAAAGATAAGCTTGCAGGTTACTTAGCAACCCGCGCAAAGCAGGACAAGGGAGCAGGTGACTGCCAATTTCTACTGGCCAAACTCTTTTAATTATCACAACAAGGCACACACTTCAACGCTATTTTTGTCAAGGTCACAAACTGCAATTTTTTTAATTAATCAGCTGCATGAACGCACACTGTGGACCCTTATTCATCAAAATATTTCAGCAAATGTTGGCAACTGCTTGGTGGACTACTCTGACAAAGATGAAACTAGAGAACAGTGCAATTTCGGTTCAACAGTATGTTTTTTTTTTTTTTAAATGCTCTGTCTGATATAGGTTTACTGAAACTATGACAAAGTTGGTTGCATTGTTTGGGCATGATCTGCTTAGCAGAAACCTATTGTGCAGCCTGGGTAAATGTCATTGCCTGCTCTTTTAACACCGTGCAATTACACACAAGAACTCTCTCTCTCACACACAAACAATAAAATAAAGGTTGAATAATTAATTTACTTGATGCTTCCATGTTTTAGTTACATTACAATTTAGTTAACATCTAAACTAAATGTGAAACAAGGTCACTGTGTTTTTTTAATATATAGTATTATTTTAGGGATAAACAGATTTCACCGCACTGAATGCTTGCCAGCTCTAACAGCTGACAGCTGTGCAGCCAGAGTGAAATCTCTGCAGACTAAAGGCCAATAGTGTTGGTATCTATCCAAAGCTGGACCTGAAAGAATTGTCTGCCAAACAAGTCGGGATGTGAAGACACGCTTTTCTGTCCAAATGGGCTTCAGTCTTGACTTTTGGTTTTGGAAGCTGGGGGCCAACTGGGCTGCAGCTTCCCCTTTGCGGTGGCCTATATAGCAGTAAAGCTCAGCACAATGCTTGGTTGCAAGACGAATGGAAATAGATTTTTATATTTATTTTTTTATTTTGATTTTTGATTTTTTGAATTGGCTTGAACAGTAGGGGAGTTTTGTATGCAAAAATTCTGGAATACCAATGCTGCCTATATGTATAATAGACAGGAAAGGGGGAAGCGTGCAGTAGGTGCTAAAATAACATTTTATGCGACTCTAGCCAAACTATCGTTTTTCACATTTTCAGCTGTTGAACTGCAGGTGTCAAAGACTAGGAGGTTAACCTAAACATACCATTTTTACCATCCTAAGAAGTCCTGAAAGCCAGAAGTAATTTATGTGCTGGTTCCGAGTGTGCCTTAAAATCCTTACTTAGTGGGATTTGGCAGGAAAAACTTAATAGGGAAGAACCAAGAGTATTCCAGATTTTATGAACCCACAAAACGAATGTAGATCCTAACTTCCATGGATTTCTAAATATTCTCAAATTATTTCTAAGGCTGGCCTCAGCCACCTTAATTTGCTGTCAAACAAAATTTGACTTCTTTTTTCTCAACCTTTACTTGCATAAAACCATTGCTTTAAAAGTTCTTACAGGTCAGCATTAAAAGATTGATGTACTGGAAAATGCAGAGACTTGCTTTTTCATCAAAGCTTTTTCTTTTCCATCACACATTAATGCAAATGAGGCCTTAATCTGTCCCACTCCATTCTACCATCATTCAAGAACAAGATTGAACTCTGTCATACACTTGACCTGGATATAGCGACATTGCTCCAATCTGCCCTCAGACTAAAAGGAGTTGATCATCCGTGTGTGTCTTACTTTACGCAGATACTCGATTATGCGCATACTACATTTTAAAGAACAAGATATTAATATGACTGCGGCACAGCTAATGGCCCCAGGACTATTGAAAAGCAAAAGTAATGAACTCTCTGTAAAGCTGCTTTATTAAAAATATTTCTGAAAGTGAGATTTTATGGGGGTTTTTTTGTTTATGGTTTTTGCCTCATGATCGTGCGTGTGATGCTTTTACTATTTGTTCGGTTATTTGAACACTGCTTTAAACTTGATTCCAGGGTTTTTATTTTCCTCTTCTACTCTTTTGCAGTTATGGGGACCATGTCCAACATTTCAAGGTGCTGCAGGACCGCTGCAGTCAGTACTACGTATGGGACGAGGCCTTCTCTTCCCTTAATGAGTTGGTGGACTTTTACCACAGCAACAGCATTGCAAAGGAGAGGACGGTGTTTCTGAGAGACCCAGAGCAGTTTGCAAGGGTGAGAATGTATAACTCATTGTTTCTTTCTTTCTTTCTCCCTTGCTTCGGTTTAATCATGGCAACCATGGAAATTGATGTTTTTTTCTTATGAGCAGTTTCAGGAAATGTGGATATTTTACTATTAATTTCGTATTCATTTAGATATGCTTGTTTTTTGGGGGGATATTTTTTTTGTATTTACTGTATGCTATACCAAAAAAAAAGTTTACTTTCTCCACAGGTCTTATTACTATTATTTATTAAATCTTTCAGTATCGCCACTGATATGCTCACTAAACCATAGAAAGCACATCCGCTCACGCCAGCTATCTTAGTCACATTTCTTTATATTTACAGTCTCTAAACATGTTATGAAACTTTGTGCACTTACTGCATCTCAGTGTAAACACTCAAACAAAGGTACTACATACTGCCCGAGTGTTCATTTTGCCTCAACTTCAAGGCATTGCAATGACGATGACAGATCCAGGAGTTGTACAAATGCTGGCCGACTACAACAGCAGAGTTTGATCAAAGAAAAGAAAGGTGCTGCCAGCAGTGAATGATTACATGACTGCTGCCACCCTCGGGAAAGGAATATCAGTCATATCGGTCGTTCAGATGACAGAGCATGAAATAGGTGAGGAGAACTGCAAATTAGCTTCGAAAGAAAGCAAACAGCAAATTAGCTTCGTATCGCGTGCAAAACAATAATTGAGCTTCCTATATTTATATTTTAGCACCTTTCTCACCACCTTGTGGGAAACAAATGTCAGCCCTTCCTACTTCTTCACAGGAAATATATACATAAGTATATGCAACAGTGTCTCCGTGGGGAAAAGGTGATGCTTAGATTGGTGTAAGAAGACGAGCTGGCACTGCATGGCAGCTATTCCTGTCTGTGGCAGACAAGCTGCAGCCTTAGGCTTCACACAGTCACTACGGATGCTTTTGATCCAAAGCACGATGAGAGCTTGTTGGTATATCTCTAACAATGTCAGAGTGGAAATTACTCATCAGGCTACTTTCAAACCCCCTCTGAGCTGACATGTGAGATTAGGACTTTGCTTGTTCGATTTGATTTATTAAGTGATTGTTCCGCACCCACCGCCATGGGGTCTGATTAGAAAAGGTTAGCTGCCTCATGGGTAAAAAAAAGAAAGAAAGAGGAAAGCAGGAGCAAAGGATTATATATGAGTTTTGGAGAAATACTTTTAAGAAGTTTTTGGATTAAAAAAAAAACATCAGAGAATTAACCAGGATACCTGGCCCAGCTGAAATTTTAATCCAGTTGGTCCTAATGTCTTCCTTCGTTGTGTGCTTTCTTTCTAAAATGCGTTTTGAAAATCTTGTATCCTTTTCTTTAATTATTTTATTCCTTTTTTGGTTTTCATTTCTCTTTATGCCTTTACTTCTTTGCATCCTCCTGTTTTGCTTCGAGTATGTCTTTCCATCGATGTTTTGTTCATCCATTCTCTCATTTCTGCATTCCTTCACTGTGTCCATTTTCTTCTTGATGTCCTTCCTTCCTTTAATTTTCCCTCCTTGTTTTTTTTATATTGTTTATTCTTGCTTCCTTCCTTTCTATATTAAATGCATCCTTCCTCTCTGCAATCCTTTATGTCCTTTCTTGTATCCTTTCTTTTTTCCTTATGTCCTCTCCCTTGTCTCCTTGAATCATTCCTTACTGCTGTGTTTGTCTTCATTCTTTCAAAATTTCCTTCCCTCCATTTCCTGATTTTTCTTTTTACACCATTACCTCCTTTAGTCTCGTTTCTTTTTTCTTAATTCCATTCCCTCTCCCTCTCTCATATTCTAAAATTATCTCAACACCTTTAGATGTTTTTCTGTTGTATTTAGTACAAAGGAGATTGATGCACTTTTTTCCAACAGATTTTATCATAATACTTTTAATCTTTAAGAGTTTTTGACTTTTAACAATGTTATAAAAACACATTTGTTGATGTATAAACATTCCCTAAAATAAATACAACCTGACATTGAATTTATTGTATTTTTCAAACATTCCCCAAAAATTTTTTGAGAGCATTTACAACAGAGACAACACAACATTCTTACGTTGTCAGGAAAGTCACGATTGGTAGAAAGCCTCAGAACATTTTTTTTGGTTTATTTTTTCTTAAAGAAAATCATTACAATTGCAGGAGTGTAGAGTTTGTTGAACTTTATTGGCACATCAACTGGAGCTTTTTAATTTAGGTCATTTATTTATCTTTATAAGGGATCCCAATACATTCGTGCAGCAATGTATCCTTGAATTTAGCTGCAAAGATGTTTACCACTGTGTTAAGTTAAATCAACACTGTGACAAAAATCTAAATCCATTTTTCAGGTTTATGATAAGGCCTTATTCTTATTTGTAGATGGAAGGTATTCGACTGGTGTAATTAAGTCACTATAATTAAATATACTACAATGATTTGCTGATAGTAATATGACCATGTTGCTGCATGTCCCTTCATGTCAGGGTCTAACAGCAAGAAACAAACTCCATAAAGGTTACTTGACTAATTAGAATATTAGATCTCATACACTTCTGGTGATGACCTCATTGTGTTTGTGTAGAAATAAGAGAATATGACAAAGTCATTTTCAAGTGTGGTTGCATCTACGAGAACACAGAGGATCAGATGACAATATAGTGATTAACTTCGGTCTCGTGAACCGTGCAAGGCAGGACTTGCTGTTAGATTATTCCCTCCAGTGACATGAATCCAACTTTTTTTTCCCTCTCGGTTTGATTTAAATTCTAATGAGAAAATATTTGATCTGAAGAAAATATGGATTAATAGAGATGAGTAATTAGCTCTTCTAATTTGGTCCATAATTCATTTTGTAAACTAGTAAAAGCTCTTCATTCAAATTTTCAAACGGCACATGTATAGCAGCATCTCTTGCTATAGCAAAAAATATTTCTATTTATGGGTTCACCTATGGCAGTACACGACATTTTTACTGGGAATTAGGATAACCCAATATGATCTATCGCAGACATAAAGCTTGTTATAGAGGAGTCACATCATGATCATCAGAGAAGGCAGTCAGCTGAACGACTCTGTTAGGATGCAGAAAATGCTTGAAGATTCAGGCTGATTGGCAAATACTTTAAATGCTTGTTTCTCATACTAATGGTTAGGATCATAGGGTGGACCGTTTACACTTGCAAGTACACAATGATTAACCACGACCAGTAAGAAAGGACTGTTTTCCCCGTTTGTCGCTGGCAAAGGAAATGGCCAAAATGCTCTAGTCGAGCTAACAAAACTGATAAATATGTTGCATTATATCTCCTTTGGTGAATACCCAATGTTTTCCATTGTGAGATTATCTTTTATAGTTATATTAATGTTCATTAACCACTCAGTGTCTTAAAACTTTTATGACTTGGTTTAAATTGAAATCATTATGCCAGCAAAGGTTTTGGCTAAAGGTTATTAGGAAACTGGAACTACTAGTTCTGGTTTAGGTTGTTAGATGTCTTGTTGGTTACTAAACCTAGTTAATTAGACAACGCGAAAGTATTAGCCATGCTTATTTTGGCCTACTGTAATCCAGTCAAGCAAGTGTTTTTTATTGGATACTTAGGTGTCAGTAACCAGCTGCTGAGTTTCCAGGGCAACAGATGTGATCACCAAGGATGTGACCAAACAAATCCATCTGAAGAGGACTTGTGGGAACATGATAGCCAATATTGGACTTGTTTCCTTTCACTTTAAAAAAAGACTAAGAGCAACTAAACAAGAAAACATATCTTTTTTCAATCCTAGACATACCTCTATCTCATGACTAGCGATGTTTTCACATAACATAGTGTCAAAAATATATAACCCATCCTGAACAATAATCAAAATTTAAAGCTACGACTAATTATACATTATTTGGAATCTTTCTGAGCTTTTTTTAATACCTATTGTACGTCCCAAAAAATAAATAAAAAATAATTGCCAGGAAAACAGACAAATCCTCTCTAGGATAATTGATGGTGTCTGACTATTGTTTCGAATCAGAGACTGTTTTGTGCTGAACTATTGTTTGGCAACACATATTTTAAAGCAACATGAAGAAAAGCAGTTCTTGGAGGTGAAAGGTCTAATGTGATGCATTTGTGTGTACTACAATTTCAGTTGTTAGAATAGTTTGTTACCATGGAGACTGGACGATAGCCGGAGAAGAGGCTTTGCTGACCACAGAGTCACACTGATTTCCTTTGCACTGCAAAGGAATGGCTCCTCATTAACATCCTCTAGTCCTCCTAGGCATAATTTATTGAAGTTGTAATGGTAAAATAAATTATTTTAACAAGCAGACAAAGAGGTTAAGAATACCAAAACTACTGTCCCAAAAGAAAATGGAGGTTGCCTTAGAGAAAACATGTCACAAATAATAATAATTAAAGTTTTCTGTTAGGTTTATTTTATTTTTAACATCTTTATGGTTTTATCTTTTTAATTTTATTTTTAATAAACGTATATATTTATAGTATGTCCTGTATGTACCTGGCAAATGAAGCTGATTTAATCTTTTAATTTAATCTTTAATATGAAGGAGCCTTGACCAAAGGTGCAATTTGTTATTTTTTCATTTATTTATTCCTTTTTTTGACCACAACTCAACATTTTTCCTCTCCTTCAGTTATCAACCATGGCCTTATAAAAAAGTACTCTTTTCAGTGAGTGCAGCAAAGGAAATGAAGGAAAAAAGGCACTTGTATCGCCCGCAGATAGCCAGTCAGTACAGCTTCATAGCATTTTTAAGATGATCAGATAAGGAAGAAATGTTGGAAGAAAAAAAAACTAAGCTTCTACTAAACTTCTTCTTTTTCTCCATCTTCATTTGTATTCTTTCTCTATAGGATGAAAAATGTCAGTGATAGCTACAAAGAATATCAAATTTGTTGAATGCAGAGACTATATGCTCATCTGAAGATGATCCCCACATATTGATCTTTGAGATAGGGAAGATTAATCGCAGTAAATCTGGTGCCTCAGACTCAGATTCCCCCAACTCCACCCACCATGTTATGAAATATAATTGTTTGTCTTTTAAATGAAGCTGGACTTCAGCTTTTCATCAAGTCTTTAAAACTTAGACCTTAAAGTTTAAATGTTGTTAATATATATGCAGTAGCAAGTTTGGTTTCCCACCATACAGTAAATGTCTCAACATTAAACCATTTTTTTTCATTGTTTTAAAAGGAATGCTTTCAGTTCTTGTAATAAGTCCTAAGACAGTCAAAGATGTTGGACCGGATAGATCAATTTTTAGCAGCATTTCGAGCCAACGCCCCTTACAGGGAATAGATTAGGCGTTGTGACCTTGAAAGCCTCCTTAGTGATCCACTATCAGGAGAATATTGCCCTAACAGTGTGATTGTTCCCTTTTACTATAAGCCTTATGAACCGAAGAAGCCAATTGGACAAAAGATGAAAGATTTGCATAACCAAAAGAAGTTCAGTCGCCTTCATTTATAACTCAGCATTCTTATGACAAGCACATCTGGAGCATGTGTGCAAGGGAGGAATTTAGCTGTAGGGCATTGGGATGGTGTTTAAACAGAAAAATACAAGCGTTGTCACATAGCAGGATGAAATGCATGATATAAATAGTCTGACTGCATCCAGTGGGATGCATGGTGCCACAAAAATAAATTTAGATCTTTAAATATCTATGATGTGTCACATGTGTTTTTTTTTTTGTTTTTTTTTCGTATGGCATATTAGTTTTGGTAAATGTCAATTCCTGTACACTGAAAGTGGAGGAGGTGAATACTGTAGACTGGTGATGTCATTTATTTTTACTGTGATTATTAATGCTCACATACATATATGTGGTGTTGGAGCTATAAAAATAGACATATATAGGCATTTTGAAGGGGGGATGTCCAGGATTCAGGGATCCTACTTGGTCACGGTCGGTTGGTAATTAACCCCAACAAATACCAGTAATCTTTTTGTTCCACATGTAGCTGTTTTCCTCATGCAGCTGTTTCAGTGACCAATCAAGAACATAAAAAAAACAAGAAGCTAATGAGGAAACTCTCAGTATTAGCTGTAACATGAGAAATGAGGGGACTTTATAAAAAATATAATCCAACCTTCCCATTATTTGCATTTAATTTTATTATTTAAACTAATCCAAAACACTTCTGTAAGTCTTTCTGTATTTACTTCAGAGTCAAAACATTATTTTTTATATACCTCTATTACAACAAACGAACATTTCAATTTCTCTGACTTGATTATTTGTTTGAAGTCCTATATCTGCACGTTGAATACTCTTGTGTTTTCTACTCCTGTTTACATTATGTCTGTTGGAGGAAGACGGGAAACAATACGAGCAAAATTGAAGAAAACAACCATGAATCCCAGAAGACACAAACAGGATCGAACTGAGCTAACTTACTTTAGAGGCGCACTATCGAAACTAACTTTGCAGACTGGTGCATTTTTGATTCCTGAGACATATTTTCTACTATTAAAGCTACAGACGTATGCAGTAGAAGCAGCATCCAGAGTCGTATATTTTGGTTCTGTTTTGATTATGTTGACATCTTCTCATAAAAATCTCCTGGGTTAGAGGACACCCACTGGTTCCAATCACACTGTGACTAGCCTACATTTCGTCAAACTAATTTTATGCCCGAAAAAAATAGAATAAAGCACAAAAAAAGTTTCAGTTCATCAGCAGGCGTGCTGTTGTACTCAGGGAGGACAAACAGATTAGGTTTTTCTGTGTTAAACGCCTGGTGGAGTTTCATCCAAGCTTCTTGCATGAAAGAATAAAAGCCCTAAACTGGAGCTGCAGACAAGCTGGCAACTCCTCTGAGAAATTACAAAGGAATTTCGAAGAACTGCTTTTATGTTAAAGAGAATGCATTGGAAAGAGTTTCATTAATATCGCATTAATAACTTGTTTCCTTGAGCATTAAGTGCAGTTTGAAAATGACCTTCGATTTGCCGCTGACGTTACCCAACACTTCCTGGAAGCAGCCCGGAGAATTATTGAGGAATCCAGATGGATCGTTTAAGCATATATACTACATAAAACAAAAATAAATAAATATATAATAATAATAAATATTAATAATCTTATAGAAATACTTTAGGTTTTTATAGAGTAGTGTATCCTGTGTTTTAGTTATATGGGTCAGTTTTAAAGACATGAACTAATTGACTGCTGGTGTAATTGCCTCTCAAGGCTTTTTGTATTGTCATCCTCATTGTGCTGTCAATTTAACTTCTCAGCTCATTACATGGTTCTTTTTATCTGTACCTAGCAGAATGGGAAATTATGTTCTTTTTATTATTTATATTTTTTCCCCCTTTAGTATCTTTAATATCCCCATGTGTCATTGTTCCAGTAAGTTTCTTTTCCAAACAAAAAGCCCTGTCGAAGTGAAATTTGGTCCTTTCTGTCATATGTCCCTCAGCAATATCGTTTTTTTTTTCCATGGTGGAAAAGCGAAAAAAAAGAACTAAAGGCTTCTTTTGTTTTTGTGCTTTAAATGTCATGGGTGCAAAAACGTGGAGACAAAATTAGAACAAAGACACAATCTGTTTGCACTACTGATTAAATTGTACCGCTCTGAGTGGTCTTTTTAGGTTAAAGTGGATACTGTCAGGTTGAGTCCCTCCTGTAGTTTCTTAGGTGGCCAGGGGGGTCGCTGTGGCGGAGCTCCAGGATGGAGCTCCGCGGTTCCCAGGTGTCTCGGGTTGGTCTGATCAGCAGAGCAGTATAAGAGGAGTGTGGATCAACTACTCGTCGCCTGAGTGTTGCCTTTATCTGGTAACCCTCAACCTCAGTGCCAAGTC
>JAVLVB010000004.1:1761443-1819002 GCA_032876305.1 Orestias chungarensis
TTTTTTTTTTTTTTTTTTTTTTTACTGCCAAAATGAAACACTTGAAAAGTGATTTTCACCACAGCGCTTCATGCAATTTGACCACAACTGAGATGCTTTGCACAGAGTAGAAAAACTGTTGTGCATCGATGGCGTTCAGTGAGTTTTAAAATGCAACTGTGAGAATAGTCTTAGGGAAAACTCTCTTCACGTGAACCGATCTCAACAAAGGAGGAATATATTTCCAAATTAACTGTAGGGATTGCACACACAGTTTCCTATTATTTAACTTCCCCAGACACATGGCTCTAGCCTAAGCTCAGTTTTGTCTACAGGTGCACACTTTCACTCTGCCTTTATTTTTAATTGTCTCTAGGCAGTTTAGGCTTTCATAGCTTAAACTAAGGTTATGTCATAAAAATGTGCTTTAGGATCTGAGGCTATAAGATTTAATAATAAATAATTAGACACTAAAAAAAGTATCTTAAAAAAACATTCAAGAAATATTATTGGACTTTGGGGATTTATCTTTTGAATCTTTTGCCCCACCATCATCCTCAGTCCAACATCGATAAGCCTATAGTAATATCCAAACTTTGAGCAATGATACACGGGAACATTCACACGCCAATGAAACCATACAACATTAGTATTCCTTTCAGTCTTGCAGTTTGCCGCCGGCTCATACCACATCCACTTTTCTCAGCTCAGAGTGCAGCTGACAGCTAAGAGGTTAGTTACGTTTAAGATGTTCCCCTCCTAAAATAGCTGCTTTTACTCTGCTGCTCCTAAACTGACTTTACTTCGCCAGTCAACTCAGATCACAGGAACCCAGCTACCCAAGCAAGACATTTTGTTGAAGCTCAAAGACAGAGAAATCTAAGTGTGTGAGGATTCAACAGAAGGCGGTTTCTATCAGAGTACCTCATTTTTTACTAATAGTTGTTTTTTTTCATCACCGTTTCTCATAAGCTGTCATAGTTGTATTCAAATTCATTTCAACGTTGGAGATGTGCAACATACTTTACAAAGTTGTACATAATGACGTTTTTTTTTTTTAAACACTTACTGCACTGCAGGCTAGGCCAGAAAGGGGCAATAATATCTAACATATTTGTCCTAACTGTGATTTATTTTTATTTTTTTTGTTAAGTAACAGTGTGCTGGATTCAAAAAAGTTGAATAAATTATTGTTTTTACGAGAGGAACCTAGAGGAATTTTTATACAAAAACTAGTTTTTCTTTCTTATATTAGTTTAAAAATCTAAATAATTCACTATTGATATTTCTTGATTACTAAGAAAATGTCTTAGAGGAACAAGTATAAATGACTGAGATATCTAGAAAATCTGCTTGAAAGTTTTTATTGACCACAGAACAATATTTTGTCTAATCTAGATAGTATAAAAATGCCCTCATTTTCCTTTTGCCATGCATGGCAGTGAATTATGACTTATTATAAGACCACATATAATAACAAGAACACCATCCCTGTTGTACCAAACATTCAAACTTTTAATTTTATTTCACTTTAAGGGATGTGTAGCTTAACCAGTTATAATCCACAGGGGTTAAATTTGAGCCAAACTTGTTACACACCATTTATTTTAACCGCCAATCTATGTGAAAAGAACTCGGCTTTAAATTCAAACTACTAATAAATGTTAAAAACAAACAAACGGTTACTCAGAAATGTCAAAGCTTACTTTTAAAGCCTTTGGTTATGTCTGTGGACTATTCAGACAATGTTTAGACATGATTAATTGAAAACATCCCATCTGATTTTCATAGTCTGCAAATCCTTTTTCTTAACTTGGAGATTTTTAAAAGCCGACCCATATTTTCTATTCTGGTATTTTACATTGCCGATGCTGGAATCTAAAAAACAGCAAAACTGGGCAACTTTGGTCTAATACTTTAAATTCGCACCAAAGAGTGTTGTGGTAAGCACAACCCGTTCTCTTGCTTGTTCACTAGTCAGAAAAATGAATTGTTTAGGCTCCATTATGTACAATTAAAGAGGAAAATCTCATACAACTTGTGATAGAGTGAAATGCAGAAGATGACTAGTGTATGTGTTCATGCCTACAATCACAACCTACTGCTGTTGACTAAATCAGAAATAATTCTCAGAATTACTATTTAAAGTAAAAGCACAGTCTGTCAATAATAATAAAAATATTAGTATTTGCAGGAACAATGATAGCAATTTGTATGATAACAATGCAACTGTTTGGCTGTTTGACAAAGAGTTAATTATGGGTTTTGTGTTATTTTGACTCCCACACTAGAGTTAGCACAAAAGCTTCACAGAAACGGCATTTTGTTTATACTGCACAGAATCGTGGCTGTTAAATTAAATAATACCTCCCCACAGATGAGAGACACAACCTATTCCGTCTGAGTTTTCTCTTCCAAACCCTTTGAAATATTGTTTTGGAGAAGAAATTTAAAAAATAATAACGATGAGAAAAAAAAACACGATTTTCTCTAAGATATAATGATATGAAGACAAAAAATTAAAAATAAAACTATGCCAGGCATTATTTTTACATACTATTGAATAAATAAATTGCAATACTTCTAACAATAGATTATTTTTAACGGAATAGCAATCAGTGATATTATAATTGAGATTAACTGTGTTTTCGAGCTTTGCGTTCAAAGCCCATGTGATAAATAAAGATTTGAAGACGGATTGCGTCATTCTGATTTATGCAGTTCTACAACAGGTGCTGGATTAATGTATTCTAAATCATATGCAGCGTACACCCGGCCCCCGCAGCGTAAACTGTCCTACGCGCTTGCTGCCGGTAACTGATGACTCACACTTTCCAGACATTGTATGTTTCATTCTTTCAATGTGTCACATTTACACATAAGTCACAATTGTTGCTTTTCGCTAGTGTAATTATCACTAGTATAATTCATTCGTTTTTTGTTTTTTTTTGTTGTTTTAGTGAAAACATTTAGAAAGCAGCGTGAACTTGCAACGTTCTACAGTGGAAAAGTAAAGAACCCAAACAATCTTTAAATGTTCTCTTGAAAACGTATAGTGTCAAGTTATAATAATGATACTTTCTTCAGGGAAAACCATGTTTAGATAAAGCTATAATCACTTTACATTAATTCTGTGAAAGAATTTAATTTATGGAAGTTTTTTTTTTTTGTTTTTTTTATAAAGTAATAAAGTTAGTATTTTAAGGTAATATAGAGAAATACATCCCAAGTATCCTTATTTTGAAAATTAACTCCCCCAGGGCAGTTTTCCCAGCACTCATGTCAGTAGATTTGAATTTTTTTTTAGGATTGTTCCAAAATGTCTTCATTTGTTGTCAACAACTCTCTCAGTATTTAGGCCTTGGTGTGACGAGTGAATCTAAACAAATACAAATGTTAATCACTAAACCATGATTTAATAAAGAAGTATTTTCTCAATTTTTCACACGTTTCATCTTTTATATATTTTAAGGCCTAATGGGTGAAAACTGCTTTGTGTATTCACTGTGGTTATTCTACATAATAACACATCTGATTGTACATATAGGTGATCTGAAACATGTAAGTATAACATAAGCAAAAGCAGGACACATGTAATGCAGAAATACTTGTTGACAACCATCATAACAAAAAACATATTGTTAGTATTGACGTCTGCTCTGTTTTATGGAGGACCAAGTTCCCACCATCCACTACTGTTGGATGTGGAACGTCTTCCTCTTTCTGGTGAGAAAACGGACTCTCTCACAGCTAGTAACAAACATTTCACTCTTTTTCTTTTCTCTGCCCAGCGTCCCCATCACGCCCATGCTCTGTTTGACTTCAACCCCCACCACCCATCACAGCTGCACTTCCTGCGCGGGGATGTCGTCGAACTCATCGACTGCTCTGACTCGGTGCGTTGGAGGGGTCGCTGTCACGGACGCGTGGGCTACTTCCCCCCCGAGTATGTCCAGCCCATTTATCAATACCAGTGACCCGACGTGACAACAAAGACAAGGCCAATCCCAGAGGGTTCATTCACAGAGTCCACCTGGAACTCGACCTTTCACCCCTCAAAACCAAACACTGCTCTCCTCCTCCACTCCTGCCCACTGATCTGTAGAGCGAATGACTGATTAAGGCTTTAATGGACAGATATCTCGTTCCTCAAGCTCATCCTTGCTTTCGCTCTCTTCCACTTGATTCTTCATTTCAACCATAAGAGTGAGAAAATGGAAACATGCACTTATAAATCGTGGGAGACTCAGTCAAACACAAACACACACAAAATACCGACTATGATCCTTTTTTTAAAGTTATAGAAGAACCATCACAGATTTGTCTCAGTCTCCTCCAGAAAAAAAAAACATCCACTACGGAACGAAGACTCTAAACTTACAGATTTGTAAGGAACATCTGTACTTGACGACCTGCAAACGTCACAGCCATTTATATGAGAAAAATGTCTGGTAGTGGGAGTTCAAAAGGAAATGTGACTAAGTTTGGACTTGTTGCCAAGTGTTTGTGGTATGTGTTGATCTGACTGTGAACCACTAACAGGAAGTCCCCCATATCGCGTTGAAGACTGCGTTATTATACTGTACTGAAAAAAAAATCACTGTATAAAATGTACTGAGCTTAATTCATTTGACCATTTATGTATGTATTTATTCCAGCTCACATGTATTCTATAAAAGCATCTATTGTACATACAGTAGAATAATCCATTACTGAAAGGCAACATATGACATAAGTTTACAATATAAACACAAACCGGTCTTCCATTGCTAGTTAAGAGAAATCAAACATATAATAAACTGATTCATTAATATCTTTAAACCTCCTCTTATAGCATATTATAAATAAAAGAAAATAGTTACCAGCACTTTGTCTTTTGCAATGATTACAAATCACAATTTAATAATTGATGACTAAAAAATGTGAATTGAGAAAAAAACACAACTTATGAAAAAATGTAGGGGATAATTAATCATATTATCTTATTAAATTTAGGTTTGGTTAGTTTATTTTTTTTTTATAATTATTGTTTTGTCCGCAAGATCCAGGATAAAAACAATTGGGTGAATGCAAAACAAGAACCAAAATTATGTCAAAAAAATGTACAGATTATTCACATTCTGGTCAAATCCAAGGTTTTCCCAGGTTCATAATTGATATTTATCAAACTTTTACACTCAGACCTTGTTGGATTAGTGTAGCCATGCTAACATCTACCAGCTGGGACTTGGTATACATCACACCTTACATACTTTAAGAGATTAACTTTCTTTTTACTATGTCTTTAAAGGATGATGATGATAAACATTTCAAGCCGAAAGCTGTTGTCTTCAAGTGGTGATAGCACATGCCCTTTTCTATGTCTTTCTTTTTGAGTTCTGAACACTGTGTTGGACATGAGTGTAAAATAGTTGAATATTTAAGTCAGTCTGTCCTGAGGTCATCTCTTGCGTGTGTCCGCAGCGGTAATCCTCTTGCTTTGCTCTTTGACAGGAAGCCTTAAATGTAGTTCTTTAAAAAAAAAAAAATCTAACATGACATTCCCTGAAAAAAATTGCACAATAAAATAGTATTCTGCTTTTACAAAAATGTGTGTGCTGCAGTCATTAGTCCAATACTCTTTGAAACTTCCGTTCCGTCCAGGACGGCACACTTAAGTATTATTTTTAGAAGAGGTTTTAGGATCTGAGATTGCACAGAGGGAGGGATCTTTAAAGTGATCCTTTACTTACAATGGTCAAGAGGTGCTTTTAAATGCATTTACTGTTAAATGCTAAACACAACTCAGAAATATCAGTCCTGCTTCAACCTGACCTAGAACTCAGTGCAGAAAAAAAATGTTTAAAAATTCTCTGCAGTATCCAAGATTATAGATGTTTGAACACCCCTCCAATCAGCTTGTGTGAATTTACATGGCAGCTGATGGTTGGTATTGGGACTTGGTGAGCCCAAAATCACCCTTTATTGCAGTTCTGTAGTAAAGTGGAGGTGTTTTTTTCAATATTTATGCCTGATTGGAAGATAAACTTGTGTTCAACATTGTTTAATAGATACATGTGAAGGCCGATTAAAAGATCCAAATAAACCCCAATCTTCCCGTTTGCAGCACAAGCAATCAACTAATTTGACGTTACCTGAGCGTCTTGCAGGAATGGGCCTTGCTTTCATCAAAGTACCTCATATTCAAATTTTCTGCCTTTTTTTTGTTTGTTTTCGATCTCATTGAGAATTTATATAACAGGCCCTGGAGTGGATGCAAAAGGGCATTTTTATTTCACGCGCTCTCTTGCACCTCGTGATATTTGATATGCAGAGCGAGTAAACAACTCATATTGAATCTGCGTAGAAGGCATTCATGGCGGGCGAGCGACTGCTTAGAGGGCATTCAGACACTTACAAATGATTAGGAAAATGACTGACAGGTCAGTGGAGAGAAATGCAATTGAACACAGGTTGCATTCATAATGTGTTAATCACTAAAACTCCATCATAAGCATATTCTCAGAAATGTATTATTATCCTTTCTCTCCAGCATTTTTTAAGAACATTTCTTTAGTCCAGAGAATTTGTGATTGGCTTTCAGCTTATGATGTAACCGTTGGTCAAAAGTAATTGATAATTTAACTATTCGGAGCACATTTACCCAAAAAAAAAAAAAAAAAGATATGAAAGACTACCAAAAATTCAACAAACTCATCTTCTATATTTGGTGATGTGTCAGTGGACCCTCCAATCCATTTATGTTAATACTTCCATGTTATTTTTCCAGAGAGTTCTGACACTTTACTGCCAGTACAGGAGTGGCAATTGCTCACAAGAACAGTTTAAATTGAAGGTGGCAGAAGGGTTGTAGTCTGTAATTTCCACAGATCGTTTTATTCTTTTTTGTATGTGTGTGTTGCGTTTGCGTTTTACCAAACCCCCTTTTTTGCCCTCCTCACCGAGTCACCTCTGGCTTTACTGTGACAGGTAGTAAATAGACTAACATCCACCTGGAGGAAACCAGAAGAAAAAAAAAAGTTAAAGGTGTACCAAGAAAAGAACTGATGTAATCTTCCTCTGATGCTTTTGAAAGGCGCTGAGTCACTTTGAAATGGGGCAAAAAGATATTTGTCTAATGCATTGTAAACGTTCTGAACCTCACAGTCACAAAGCTAAATGCATTAGGGAAAATTGAACTGAAGAGGCACAGGTCAAGCCGGCTGTGACCAGGAAAAGAAGACTGACAAATGATTTTGAGACAACAAAAACAAGAAGAACCAGAACGATAAACATGGCCTAGTGAGGAAGCAGTGTCAGTCCAACAGAGAAGATTAACAGCAAAAACAATGAAAAAGGATAAGTGGGGAGGAAATATGTGTGAGTTGTGACATCGGTGCTATACACAGGTGCAGGATTAAAAAAAAAGAAGAAAATAAAACTCCACAACGAACCAGTTTATTAGACTAACTGGCCTGCAGCTGACAGCACTATAAAGGAAGGGATAAAAACTCTTTCATAAAATATCCATGCACCTGAGGGAGGTTGAAATTAATAAATTATGTATTCATTATTTATTTGGAACAAAATTTTAAACGAGCAAACAAAATAGTTAAATATGACGTCTGCCAGAAAGATGGACCCTGTACAAAAACAAACCTCCCATACAGGAGGTGTATTAACAGATATAGGCATGGGGCCCCGACTCCACTGACAGAACAAACAACAAAGTTCCAATTTAATGGAACACATATGACAGATTTAAAAGTGGACCACCTATAAGCCTGAAGTGAAACCTGCAGGCTAATTTATCCCTTCAGACTGAGGATAGCAGCTGGTTGTTAAATCATTTGAAAAATAATATCAGGATCTAAACAGAACTTCACTTTATGCATGTTGTGTTATTCCCTCAGCCTATGTGAAAGTTCTGTCATCCTTGCTTAATAATGAGAGTCTGCAAGGCCCTTCATCAGAAGGGTCATAGGTTTTAGTCGAATTTACATAAATAATCCTTTAAAGATAATAATACTAATAATACAAAAATGCAGAGATTTTATATATAGATATCTCAGTTTACCTTACCTAAAACTATTTCCAAGTAGATAAAGACTTTAAAAAATATAAAATCTGCATTTTGTTTGGTAATTTTTCCAGGAACTGCTTAGTCTTTAGACTCATTTACTTTGAATTTGCAAAATCGACCTTCCTATGAACGCTTCCCAGAGGTTCCTCATCACAAAGTCCAAGTCACAAAGCGATCCGTGAAACGTTAACAGATGTTCCGCGTCATCAATTCTTAAACACGGTATGTGAAGTGGATTGTCGTGTCAAATCGGATTCCATAAATGTAGCTCCCACTTGCGGAGCGCTTTAAGACAGCCCAGCACAATGTCATAGATTGAAGCAGATGTGAACGCATTGCCCCCAAAAGGCACAGCGTTTCTACAGGAGAGTCTCCTCCACTGACACCTTGTCAGCCCATGTCTGAAGCGGGCTCCAAAAGCCCATCAGGAGTGGATATACAGCCTGAAAGAGGTGAAAAGGTCACAGATGTCCAGCTTCTGCAGTGGATAAGGGAGCAATATGTCAAAAAGGATACATTCAAGTATGAATATGACTCAAGGTGGAATAAAATAAGACTTGGGGAAATCTACTTCTAGCAAAAAAAGAACATTAAAAAGTTTAGCCTTATTTACTCCAAAAATTCAAAGATCTATGGGGAGATGTTATTGGATGAGTGGATGCTTTTTTTGATCTTGCATAAATTTGTAAGGACCAATAAAGTTTCAGTATTAAAATTCACAGCTGACCTTAGATATGTATGCACAGGTAAATAATTTAGCATGCTAAAAACACACTAAGATGCCAAAAAATAAATACATTTTTACTTAAGTTAACTGGAACATCTTAAACATGATGATGCATGGCAAACATAACGTTGCCCTGTCTCCACTTCTTTTATCTAGGATGTCATCTCCATACATAAAATTATTATTATATGTGGTAAATCTAGTTGGTTTTATATACATATATAAAAAAAAAGCAGGTGTTGTTTTTGGCAGCTGTATTTGCAGCTGTTTTTGGCAGCTGTATTTAACCATGTACTGGCAATGGGTATGTTTAGGGTTAGGCTCTAGAAACATAGGACAAATCAATGGAAGTCAATGGAAAGAATAGAGAAACATAAGTAACTTGGGGTGCAACTAACAATTATTTTCATGTTGATTATTGTTTTGATTAATCGCCTTTTATTATTGATTCATTTATGATTATGATTTGTTTATGACCATAGCAGCGTAAAATATTTGTAAAGAATACTTTCGTACGTTTTCGTGGTCGGCCATCTTGCACAGGGCAAATGTGTTCCTGCCGCCTTAGCCATGCGCTGACAATTGGTTGATTTCTTTTTTTACAGCTGCACCAGTAGATCAGAGCGTCAGTTATCTCATTACTGCCACATATTGACAGCAGATATAACAGATTGTGTTACAAATTGACCACTTACGGTGAAAAGTGATTATAAAGCAACTAATTGATGACTAAATTAGTTAGCAGCTAATTTAATAATCGATTTTAATTGATTCAATTGATTAGTTGTTTCAGCTCTATAAGTAACATAACATGTACTTGTTTATGCTACATTGTGGGGACAGGTTTTAAACAATTACTATTCTTGAGGGGGAAGTCTGATCCTCGTGGGGACCAAAGCATCGTCCCCATGAGTACAAATGCGGTTTTTCGATAAGAGGTTAGGTGTATGACTGGTGTGAATCGAGTTAGGGGTAGATGATGATGGTTATGTTTGGAGTTAGGGTCAGGGTTAGGCAATAGAAAGACAAATGAAAGAAAGTAAATGGAAAGTGTGGTGGGCTGGGATGATAGGCAACTGTGACACACAGCCATCATGAATGCAGAACTTTTGACCTAGCAGTCATTTTTTGGGGAGCTTTGAGAAACAAACCCAGAGCACCCAGGGAGAAAACATGCATGCGCAGGCCGAACAGGAAAATTGCATGCAGAAAAAAAGCCCATGGCATTTCCCAAACATGCTACCAAGATACCAATACGATCAAAACTCATCGAAATATGTATATTTACAAAAAAATTCTACGAATTTCTGCCTGCCAAGAAAAGATGTCTGAACAAGAATAACAACACAAGATGTGCTGACGGCTAATAGTTCAATGAGTGCCAGGAAGAAGGGCGGCTCCTCTCCATCCATCAGTTTCTATGCCTTGTTGTTGTAACAAGCCGCTGCTTGGAAAGCCTGACACGTCACGCGTGGGTGGGTGCGCGTGAACCTGCGGATGAGACACCTGTCCCGTGAGGCAGTGCAGGCCGGAGCCATGTCACCGTCGCTCTCTGCTGCCCTGGCTTCTGCTTTAACTCACTTCTGCGTGTTCTGGCGTAGTTCAGGTCTCTAACACGTCAAATGTGCTGTGAACTAGAAATGTTCGGTGCAGTTTTAAGGCGAGTCCGAAGAAAGCCAGGAACAACTGCGGAGGTTTGAAGTTTTTATTCGCCATAAATATTGTCAAGTGAACGGAAGGGCGGCAATGGCTCTGTCCCAGATCCAGTGCTTGGATGACAACAACGTGAACCCGAGGATCCACGAGTCCAAACCCGAGTTCTTCTACTGCGAGGATCAGCGTCTCGCGCTCGAGGCGCTTCTCCGGTACGGTCGCGAGGCGTTCTTCAAGCATCTGGAGTCTCGTGGCCTGCGGGGTTTCCTGTCCGACCCCGAGCTCGAGGCGCTGACCGCCGCTCTGGAGCCCTTCGACCCGGACTCCGAGCTTTTCTCGGGGGAGGCGGAGGACGACCCAGAACCGCTGTCGCTGCAGTACTGGCCGGAGGTCTCGGACACGTCCCTCCCGCAAATGGACCTCGGCTGGCCGGACTGCGGCTCGTACAGGGGGGTGACGCGCACCTTCGTGTACACGCAGCCACCGATGGAGGGTCAGGCCCACATCAAGGAGGTCGTCAGGAAAATGATTGCGCAGGCGCAGAAGGTGTGTGTTATAATTTATTTAATTGATTATAAAAAATAAAATAAAATAATTGTATTTCATTTTTTTTGGAGGGGAGGGGTCTTTTCCATTACAAAAGAACAACACTATTTTTTATCTTAAGAAAGCATTTTATTTCATAGCATATATCTTCTGGCCGTTCTGCTCTTTATATCAGTGGCCTTTTGAAATCAGATAGGTGGCTCTTTGCCCAGGGCAGCATGGGTTGAAGGGTGCCATTAAAAAAAACAACCTACAAAACCAAACTTATTTTGTTGGGTTGGCTGGTCGACTTTGCGCCAAAATACAATCCAGATTTTTCCCTCTGAAAACGTAGTTTTCGACTTTTTCCGGTAAAACCACAAAAGACAATGGAATGAATTTCAAATGTTTTATTTTTGCTTATTACTTTTTTTTTTCTTATAAAGAAAATGGCAAATGAATGTACCTGTTGCACTGTGCGGAGTCGTAACATGTCAATGTTGCGCACATTTAAAAGATACCGCCTTCAGACAGACTCTGCGGCAGGGTTTGGTTTACTATTCTCTCCAAAACTGCGAAGCCGTACCGGTTCCACACAACTGAATAACTTTTCTTCCCATTTTGAGTAACAAAATTCTCATTTCCTTTAGCAAACCCCGACCTGCTTACTGAGGGATGAGGTTGGAGAGAGTGCTGGTGTTTTACCGAAAAGCAACCACTGAAAAAAAAGACTGTTGTGTAACTAAGTTTCCCAATACTAAAAACAAGGTATTAAATAACCACGACTGTGTATGCATCATGTGCGCACCAGAGTCCATAGTGCAAGGCAGATGAAGCGGCAATCAAAAGTAAAGAGCAACTTGATTACACGGCTTTATCAAAGAGTGCCTTCACACCTAAGCCTTCCCTGCAACATTAAAGCCTGCGTGTTATGCTGAGTATTTGCATGGATGTTTGCAAAGTACTGCCAGTGTGCATGTGTGTACCACTGTATTTCTGTGTCAGCTTATACAGCTGACTCATCGGAGGCCACACAGTTTGAAACGTTCTTGGATCGGCTAATTGACTGGACGGTTGCTTTAGTCATACTCCCTTTTATTTATTTATTTTTACATACTGATATTTTACTTAAGCAACTTTGGAAACTTCATTATTTTGTGTTGGAATATGCAGAGTAAAAGGTTTCAAACCTGCTGAAATGTGACAATAACCCGACATGCGTGGCAATAATTTAAAGCTTTCACAGTTGGTAAACAGCAGGTACGAAAGCCCAGGTGGGGGGGGAGCATCGAGTTTCCCATGTGTGTTTTTTTTTCCATTTTCAGGTGATTGCAGTTGTGATGGACGTCTTCACTGACGTCGACATCTTCCAAGATCTGCTGGACGCCGGGTTTAAAAGGAAGGTGTCCGTCTACATCCTGCTGGAACGCACGACACTACCTCATTTCCTGTCCATGTGTCAGAGGGCCAACATGCACGCCGGCCACCTAAAGGTAAGACAGGACGAATGTTCTTATGTGTAATGAGGGTAGGTGTGTCAGTTTGGGTTGGCAGCTTCATACCATTTTTATAAAACGACAATAAAAAAAAAAAGATCTCTGTTGCTGTTGGTTTGTCACATACACAGAATCATAAACACGCTTGCACACCCAGGTTCAAAGGAAATGCTTTGGCTCTCTTAGCTGGCACTAAACTACAGGGTGTGTCTATCTTGGCTGTCACTAAATCTGCTTCGTTATCATAAAGCAAAAGAAAACGGTTTGAGTAACATAAAAACAATACGTTAAGTTGGAAATAGAATTGTGACCTAAATCAATTTTACGCTCTACTCACACTTACCAGCTCCCCTGGTGTATATATGTTTAAACCCTTGAACTGAAGTTGAATGATATTACACTAAAGATTTAGTAAAATTATTTGAGGAATATAATTGCTATGAAGAAATACCTTCTATGTTGTTGCTTGCCTTTTTAACTAAGTTACTGGTGCAGCTCCTATTTGCCACCCTAATTGCTATAAAATAAATACAACTCAGTTTTCTAAAAACTCCTAGCTTTTATGCTTTTCAAAGCATTTCCATTAATAATCATTGATGTGCTGTTTTCTCTGATACTAAATGATTATGAAAAAAATGAGAAACTGAAGTCTTTTTTTTTTTTTTTGCCTTGTCTTCAACAAGGGGAAAAGCAGGAGATCTTGAAAGTGGGGAAAAAAAGGCAAATCTCTGTTCTTCATGTATGGGATAATTGGTACAAGAAAACAGCTCAATTAGCTTGTTTTTCAAATCAGAGCAATGAATAAACAGTTTAAACTATGTTTAGCAGTAAAAACAAATATCTATGTTGGTAAATATTGCAATGGTGATAACAGGTGTGGTGTATGGCTGTTTGTGTTTTCACTTCCTCTCTTTCAAAGCAATGTTAACCTACTGCTCTTTGACCTTTAGCATCTCTTTAGCACGAGACTGTCCTACTGGCTAAATGTTGCGTCAGCATTAAAAAAAATCCAACTTCAGAACTGTAAAATGTTGCTGAAATATCCGTGGATAGGAACGTTGGGAAACACGATTTTGCAATGATTAAATATTTCCGGTAAATTATGGAGCCCTAACGTATATAGCTATTAATTAAGCAACCTGGTAAATTGACCTTGTAAGTCATAACATCACAAACGTACACCTGGAGCTTGCATTCCTGCTGGAATTAGCCAAGTTAGGGTAAGCTTGAGTTTTTTTGGTGGGGGGAAATCACCTCATCTTTGCTGTTACACATACTGAAAGATGTTTTTTGGCTCCTTTGTCTTCTAAAGAAAGACTGCAACTTGTGTCACATAAACACATAAAACCTTTGTTCAAATCCAGGTATAAAAGACTCATAAGATACTAAATAAAACTTTCTTAATTGCAATCTCAGTCCAAGACCCAAGTTGTGGGAAAGAAAAGAAAGCATGGAGAGAAGAAATGGATCTGGGTGGTCCCAAGAGACTTTGTAGAAAGGAATGGTTACAGATCCATCTCTCTACAATAAGTGTGACACCTTTTTTTAATCTTATTTGTTTTTCCACTAAATTAAATGTAGTAAACCCGAAAGGTGGATCTTTCCGAACTTTGGATTAATTAGGATGAAGCGTTTGATCAGTTTCCCACTAAGTAGAATTGTCATGACACGATCATTTATGATTACAATGTATGTTTTTTTGTAGTCTTAAGCACGCTCACCTCATATTTAAATACAAACATACAGGCCATGAATGCATAAAGTCATTTTTTGCCAGCTTGATGCTCGTCAGCTAAAGTGAATCAAATGAAGTGTGTAACAGCTTAACGCACTCTCGGTACCATCTGGTTACAAGTGGCGAACAAAAACAAAAAAATGTAATTTGTTATTTGAGAGTTTGTGAAGATAAGCTGCTGTTTGGATTGCTTATGGCATACGTGAGTGCTCACATTTTAGTTAAGCAAGACTTTCTGGCTCTTTCGTCACTGTTGCACTTCCCCTTCGTATGAAAATGAAGAGCAATTTGCTTTCTGCTGTTTCTCTTCAGGATGTTTGAGTTCTGACTTTGTTCTTTAGTGTTACAGTAGATGCCAAGTGCCAGTCATGCCCTTAGTGAAGCATCTGCGCCGTGTACTTTTAGCCTGAAGTTGCTCTACTTTTTAAATTAGTCAGAACCTAGACAGCAAGATGTCTCTGTGTTAAAGAAAGGCAGTGGATGCCTTACTATGGTCTTAAAGGCCTTGTTTTTACAATCTGGGTCAAAATGCTTCACGTCCTTTTGTCATTTCCTTTCATACAATGGAACTCCTTTTAAGTGAAGCACAATTAAGCAACGTTAAAATATCCAGTGGCTATAATACTGTCAGTCTCATTATCTTAAAATCTGTCAGAAGTGTGAAACGTTTTCCCATCTGACCGACAATCTAAATAACACAAAACCTTAAAAGGGATTTCACTTTAACAAGTGATTAATGGTAATCAAGCTGATTTGACAGGAATTGATCAGGTTGGTTAACTTTCGGAGTTGGACTCCAAATTCTAACACTGAGAGGGATATTTTTTTATTTATTATTCCTTTTTTTGTTAATGGAGAATTGAATGTTCAAAAATATTATCTAAGCTTATAAAAGATCTAACACTTATCAAAAAGTTTATCAGCATCTTAGGAGTCTGAGGAAAGAGGATTTATGGCCTAATTTAATCTTTATCTCTCCATTTATAGAAGTGGGGATGAGAACGTAAAGAGGGAATTTAACAGTGGCGAACCGTGAACACTACAGCTAGGCCTTCACCCCCAGCCTTGAGGCTCCACTAGCCACCATTACACACCATTACGATTTATTGAAAGGGCTTACCAACTGCAATCATCCAATCAAAGATGACAAATACGTCAACAATAGGCAATAACATCAACAAAATTCTCTACAACAAGCAACCTGCTCAACATTAACTTCACCAAAACCTGATATACGGACTCGGACACCAAGGCTCATTTAATCACCATGGGCAGTGCTTTAAACACACTGCGCATGAAAAATCACACACACACACACACACACTCACCGACTGAGTCAAATAAATTCATGAGCATCATAAAAGTAAAATCTCATTTCAAATGCACAATATGCCAAGCACCATTACGCACCGTTACGCATATCAAACTCGAAGCACAAAATCCAACCACAATCTACTGATATGAGGATTTATAAGGGATCAGCTGACCTATTTAATTAATCTATTTGTGCTCGCATTTATACACAGAAAACCTCTGCTATTTAAAAAAATGATTGTACCGGTGTAATATTAATCCTGTGTGAATAATAATCAAGATGGCTTATAACATGGGCCTACCTTATTACATGAAAACAATGTCCATCCGCTGAGCTATTAAGCTAGCCACAACATCACTCTGGTCTTCCGCCATTTCGCTCTCTAGCTCCCTCTCATGGTCTCTTACCACTCTACATCTGAGATTGAAGTTAAGACTTCCAGAAGGACTACAATCTTTTTTTTCTTTCCAGCCCACTGAAAATCAAACTATGATTGGTCAAATCACCCTTCACTCTGAAACTGAGACACACAGCTTGGCCTTCTTCTGGACTCATGAAGTCCTAACCAATCAATGAGCCAGATAACCGGGTCTTGATAGATTCTGACGATTCTGATTGGATAACCTATTTTTCAGGACAGTAGCCCTTTCATTACTGACGTGAACTTGACAGTAGACTTACAACAATAGAATGTTGCATTTGATAAAATGTATCAAATGCATTATATAAGATGAAATTATATTACATAAATAAAACTTTTCTTTTTCAATTTTTTTAAATGTACTAATGAAGTTTATTTAATACTCCTATGTTTGGTCCACAAAACTTCTAGGCCTCTCTGAAGGCGTAGAAAGCCATAAGGGTTCCCCACTGGAATTTGAATTCTCTAATTTACACCAGTTACCTTTTAGCTAGCAGCAACACAAAAAATAATAATTGAGTGTTTTACCATAGTGTAAAATGAGGCTTGTGCTTTGCCCATGGATCAGATTTGAAGTCTACTGGTGCATACTTTCCACTTTCCAATCTAGAGGCTTGATGGTCGTAAAAATCTTGGCACAAACAGGTTGTGCTTGGGGCAGGATGGACACAAAAGCTCTTAAAGTAAGTTCCCAGACTGAAGGTAGAGGATCTAGTTCTGCCAATATGTCATAACAAATACGACTTTAATGTAACCTAATCTATCTACAGTGATAAGGCCTCTCCTCTGTCTCAGTCTGGCAAATTTTGTTTCCTTTTTCCGACTCTCCCGTATTCCACATGTGCTTTTAGGGAAGGACTATTCATGACGGGCTTATCAATCAGAAATATTACAAGTGTCACATAAGAGTGGCAATAAAAACAAAGTTTTATTTTTTTATTGTTTAAATCAAATTCTTTTGTTTTAGGTAACCTTTATATGTCAACAACGTATTCCCCAAAACATACAACTGTTGTTGTTTTTTTTTGATTGAGACTGTTTTTCATATTTTTTATGAAAAAAGTTGCAAGTTTTTATTAGTTTCTAACAATTTTAATAAATAGAAAAGTCCACATTGAAGGTTAAATAGGTTAGTAAACATTTAAATTTGTGTCTAAGAATTATTCAAATCATTTTGCATGCCTAATTTCGAAGTGAACAAAACAAAAGATGTCAGTTTGTAAATTTTTATTATATTAAGAGAAAAAAGTTTCCCAGATAGTGACCTTAACTTAAACAAGTCAAGCCTGCCAATGCTTTAGAAGTCGTTCAAGGTTCTTGTGATTTCCTAGATGACTGTAACATAGAAACGGCTTTTTGACATTTTTTTCCAGAACGATAAATATCATTGACTTTGTTTTATTTATCTGTTGCTGAATTGATTTGGTTTGAACTACTTCAGGTTTTCATTTAGCTCATTTGATTCTACAGTTAAGACATTGATTAGGAATAGTTTTTAAGATGAACCCTGTTTTAAAACAAACTGTGCTTATCAGTTTAACTAATGGTTTAAGAAGTAGGTCGCCAATAGGGTAGGCACTTTAAGGATTTTATGGTGTTTATGTTGGCTTCCCTCTCACATCTACATATTCAACAGAACATTCCTACGACCGAGTGAAAAGTGAAAACTACGGTGTCACTGTATTAATAGAAAGGTGAAGGTACTTTAAGTCAATGCAGTCAAATATTTATTGCCAAGTCATATGCTTCATTTCCCCCAAGTTTTGCCTACAGCCCACTGGAGGCCTTCACTTTCCCTGTCAAACATTATTGTGCTGTCTAGAATTATTATGGGGCAGCAGCTGGAGCAGAACCTGCTACATCAAAGAAAGTCGTATAACCTTTAATGATATTAACGGTGGTGTACACAGATGGACACCCCTGCTGTTTCCAGTGACAGTTCAGGAAAAAGGAAAAAAAAAAAGTGTATGTTGGGCTGCTGTAGAACATTAAAGAGGAGAGCTAATGCCAAATCTCCACAAGAGACAAGTCTGCTGGAAAGCTGCAACTGGGCGCCTGAATGAGAAGAAAGTGGCAGCAGGAAGGAGGAACACAAGTGTGACAGATTGAGCTTTCGCTGTAAGCAATGAGCTGCAATTGGTGAGGTGCCTGATAAACAGGAAGGGTGGAGGAGCAGATGAGTTGACAAATAAGCGAGGGAAAGAGGAATGTTGCACCTCAGCAGGCAAAGGGAAAATAGAAAAGTCTTTCTATTTGTTAGTTGTTCAACAATGTGTGTAAAAAAGTGATCAATAAAAAGTCAAAACATTTTAAAAATTATCTCTAATATTGTGCCAATGTAGGGCAATATGTCAGAGAACATTGAATCAGCAAAGGTGTAACGGTAAAATGCACAGACAAAAACAGAAAGTTAAGGGTGTGACCAAAGGGACGATTGCATGCTTCACTTTCTTTCAAAACAAGTGAAACGAGTATCTTTTCGCTATCACTGAGATTCAGGAATTCAATATTTTTTGCTGCATTAATTATGCAAACAGTCTTTCTGGAAGCTGTTGCACTCATACTAGAAATGTATGTTATGAACATTCTAAATGATAACACAGTTTATCCCAAATAAATACTGGCAAATAAAGCCTTGCTGAACAAAAACCTAAAGCAGCTCTCTGAAATCTTGATCTCAAATGTAATGAATCCGTTGACCTTATGGGTTTGATTTAACTTTAGCAAATAAGCAATGTCATAAGGAGCAAGGAAAACACTAACACAGTAGCTTACATTTAACTAGTGTATAGGAACAAATTGACACAGGGTTGGTTCACCTGTTGGCTACAAAACAACAGGAACATACAGCCTCAAGCTACAATGTATTTGTTTAGATTTAAAAAATAGAAAGAAATAATTGAAGATTTTGCATAGAATAATGGGCAAAATCCAACCATACAAACAGACCTTTAAGTATCATTTTTCTTCTCCCTTACAGTAACGAACTATGATGTTAGTTGTTCTTGTAAGATCCCAGTAAAGAAAAATGCATTTTTTTGGTTTTAACGTGATAAAGTACAATAATATTCATTGATCGATGGAAATATCTGTTTGTATTTCAGCATCTTCGTGTACGCTGCACAGCAGGCGCCGAGTTTCACACTCGGTACTGCACCAAGGTCAGAGGGCAACTCGGGCACAGGTTCATGTTCATTGACGGAGACAAAGCTGTTTCTGGGTCCTACAGGTTGGTGTACTTTATGTATGAATACATCAGGCCTGGCCCTAAGCAATTTGGTGCCCTAGGCAAGATTTTAGGTGGCGCCCCCTTGCATCACAATAAAGTACTTGCACTACTAGGGTACATATACTCAAGAGAAACTTGTCATGGAAATTCTTTTATTTAAGTAAAACTATTTTCACATCCAAAATGTTCTGAAATAAATTAAAGAAACAAATAAAAAAAGAATCTGAACATATGAAATACAATATAAATTGCATACATAACATTAAATTAAATACTCCCAAATAAAAAGTGCAATCAAGTTACATTGACTTAAATACAATATAAATAAGGCATTGTGCAAATTAAGAAATTAAATAAATAATTATGGAAAGAAAAACACAAGGATTTAAATAAAACTAAGACAATTGGAAAAGATGATATTACAAAGACTTCTAGCTGTGTTTTTGGTCCTAACTTTAATTAACTAACTTTATTAGCTTTATAACTACACACCACCTCCTAACTTGACTTGCTACTACTTTACTCTCCTGGATGTTCTTGCAGCAAAGTCATTTACAACATCATCATAAGACAATGATTTTAGACACACTGTTTATGCTTGTGATGGCAAGTCCACTGAGATGTTCTTGCATCATAGCAGATCGTAATAGTAAGTTTTATTTAGTTTGAGCTTGAGAAGCTTCTTTCAGCAGCAGCCACCGTAACAGGAAGAGAGGCAGAGATTCCCAAAACGATCCACATGTTGGGGTAAATTTCAGCCAGTTTCTTCTCATGCAGGAAGTTTAAAAACTCATTGTTTGTCATATTCTTGGATGGAAGTGGTGGGAAATCTTGCATTTTCCTTGCAAGTTCGGCACCTTCAATGTCTGGCCGGCTGTCATGGGTCAGAGCAGTGCTTAGGGTTTGACACTTTTGCAGCAGCTCCTCTTCAAAGTTGGAGAATGTTGGAGCACACAAAAGGTGTTGTTCACCACTCCCAGATTCTGAAATCTCTCGTCAAGAGAAGAGATAGCAGTATCTACAACCACATTAAAATATTTGGATATGAGTCTCCATCTGGAGACTCATAGCCAAAGTGTGTTTATGTGGTTCTCAAGCGCTTCAACTGGGTCTATTGGAGCAACAGACAGTTTACTTGATGCTGCTGCATCACTGCTGGTTTGTGCTGCTGAGGTGGAGGCAACGGGTGGATTTTGCAACGGAGGGATAGAGTAAGAAAGTCACATACCTTTTTTAAGGTATTGCCTCGTGGCCTTTATTCAACAGTAATCGGAGAGAAAGAATGACAGAGACAGAAGGGGTGACATGCAGCAAATGGTCTGGATATTTTTAAATAGACTCTATAGCTGGTGCGCCTGCTTTACTACTGAGCCAGTCTGATTTGGTATCCCGAGTAAGGAAAAAAGGTTGTGTTTTTATACAATCTATATAAATAAATGTTGTATTTATTTTAGTCTTGTGCCATTAAATGTTAAATTCCAATATTGCATAAGTAGACTCAGAACAACAATCGTTTAGTAACCTATTTAGGTAACATGTATAATCAAATGATCAATTCTTACAGTTTCTTTGTTTCTATTTAGTTTCACATGGATGTCATCACGGCTGGATAGAAATCTCATCACTGTTATCACTGGCCAGACTGTGGATGCTTTTGACCAACTGTTTCGCTTCCTGTATATGACTTCTAGTTTTATAGACCTACGCCAAGTTGCCACAGAGCCAGAGCCTGAACCAGACACTCGACATCAGGTTTTATCCGTGGCTCCTTCTTCTGCTGCTGTAGTTAGGAAACTATACAACCCCAAATATGCACTTGTTGCTTTAAGTAGCCCAGTAAACTCGAGTTGCAATGATGGCCTCAAAGATCCTGAAATTTCAGAGGACGCCAAAAATAAGAATAAGCGAAAGAGACCCCATGAAGATCTCCTGCAAGATGTTCCTCCTCTACATCCTGGACTAATAGATCTAGAGAAAGCTTGCCTATTATCATACCTTCCTACCTGGCCAGAACCTGATCCATCAAGTGATGTTATAGGGTTCATTAATATTCGGGATTTTAAAAAACCAACCCAAGTTCATCTGCAACGTTCTGAGATGTTTGAAACCAGTCAAGCAATCAAGTTTAGCAGTCCATTCATTAAGCCACAGGAAACCTTACCAGAGGTTGCACAGCCCAGAAACCAAGTTGCACAAAGTAATTCCAAGTCTGAGGATGTGTTGGTAGATAAATCAAGTGTAGGTCTTCTTGACAACAAACCGAAAAATATGGCAACTGAACAAAAATCACTGTTTAAGAAGGAAAAGTTAAACCCTGAAAAAAGTGACACTAAAGTTGTCCAAACAGAGAACAAATCATGTTCAAACGAGGCCACAAATCCAGATTTAGGGCCACATTTCCTTAGTCCAAATGCACTACTTCAATCTAGTACAAAAGCCCTTACACCTAAAAATGAACAATCCCAAGTTCTCTTGACAGCCACTTTATTAGAACCCCTCAAAGAATCAAAATCTGTGAAAGCACATGAAATTCAGACTTTTTTAAAAACACAAAGTACTTTTGCAAATCCAGTAAACACCCTGGAGTCAAGTAGTGGACAGAAATCTACTCTGCACAAACAAGCTCAGTTAAATAGAGAAGACACAGAAGAAAATAAGACTAAATTATACCAAGTGTCACACAATACGATCTCTGATACACAGCCTAAAATATTATCCTCTGAAGAGACTCATAACCTTAAAAACTCTCTCAGACCATGGAACAGTGCTATGTCTGCTGCTTCTCCCATTCAATCTGTAGGTTTGCTTTCTAAAAATAATCTTTCGAATAGTACTACAGTCCCTTCAACCACAGCTATAATTTCTTACAACTCTCATACTAGCTCAATTCCTACCCTTTCTATGCTTCCTTCGATCTCATCTTTTTCTGCTTTACTCCCGTCCTCTACATCTGCTATTACAAGTTCTGATCCTCAAGACTCTAAGCCTAATACTGACCAACCATTAATACAAGATAGCACAACGCTACAAATTGTAACTAAAGTTTCTGTTTCAGAAAATTTGCAAAGCATTTCTGCAAAAAATCTTGAGAATACTGTAGAACTGCAAAGAAACAGTATCAGTAAAACAGGTAATCAAGAAAACAAATTGAAAACAAATATTTGTAAAGATACCAATCAGGAAACAGAGACGGTCACCTATCAAACGACAATGGAAAAGGAAGCTGATTCAAAACACAATGACAAAGCAGAAGTGCATTCTTTTACTGACACCCCAATAGAAACCCAGTCAGAGGTTTCACTAAAGACAGCAACTGTGGATTTTAAAACAGTAAAACCCGAATCTGTTGATTTAAAAATGCACAGAGACTGTATAACCACAACAACAGACAGTAAGACCTCAAACAAAATCCTGACTAACTTGGAATTTGCCAAAGTAGCGAATACGGCCCAAGCATACCATGCAAGAAGCCATGAACCTCAAGTAATTTCATATAGTAACTTTACATTACAGGATATAAATATATTAAAGCCTTTGAACTCTTCAACTGCCCGAATAGACTGTGTATCACACAGCACTCCTATACCCAAAGAAAAGGATGGTTACAGTATAAAGAGTGCCGCAAATGCACTGAGTCAGCCGGATAAACAAGCGCAACTCCAATCACTACACTCACATACCTTTCAAGAACAACCTTGCAAAACAAAAGAAGGTGCACACACCGTCATAAAAACACTTCATTTACACCTTTCTAATGCGGAAGGAACACAATTAAGTTCAGAAACCAACAAACAAGAGTCACAGTTGTCTGCACCTATTGTACAGACTCTTGCTCCAAAAGTGTTACCTCAAAATCTACCTACCCTAGATTCACGAACATTCTCAGCAGACCCACAAACGCCTACAACTGAAATAAGTGATGGTTACTTCTCACCAAGAGAGGATTCCAGTACCTCTGAAGAGTACTTTGAATGTAATGAATCTCCTTCACATGAACATGTTGTTGACCTTGCGATGAGAGAGAATAATAGCCCCACATACTCAAATCGTCCTTTTTCAAAAAATACTACCCACACTAGTCCTGCAGGCATGGGTAATATTCTTAGTGCTGTTGCATTAGCCAGCGCACATCAGATTACAGCTTCCAGTGAATCCAGTACTTCTGTAGATCCCTCTGCTTCTTTATTTGTGTCAAAGGGGCAAAATAGAGGGCCAAAGGTCACAATCAAAAAAATTGGCAAAGAAGAATCAAAAATTGAAGTAAAAAGAAGCAACACAGACGAAAAGGATATGGTACACCAAAGCATTAATGGGAAAAACAATAAAGAGTTCAATCAAATACGTAGTCCTTTAAACAATGACAGTGAAACAATGAAAATTGATTTAAACCTCAGCAAGGACTCTCGTAGACAGGATGATGAAGGCATGGCAAAAAGTGAATCAGCGCAGAAAGAGACAAAGTGCCTTTCCATTGGTGAACTTAAACCAGACAGCGTTTTGTCTGAGGGAAAGAAAGTATCTTCTCCCAAGGATAAGGCACTGAACCAGAGTCCACAAACCCCCAGCAATATGGACAGAAGGCGGAGGCCTACAAGAGAGACAACAGGACAGAAGGTATGAAAAGTCACCGCTTCATTTTCTTATAAGGTATTTCATTTCTTAAGTATAGATGTCTCAAAAGTATCACAGTTATCACTTCTTCCCTGCAAAACAAGCTGTTTTGTTGCTGCTTTCTGGTGTCATACAGTTGGTACATAAACTTTGAAAATACAGTTATACAAACATAACAAAATAGTGCATGGCCATGTCTAGACCCCTGAAGATGTGCTGTGGTATCTGGCAGCAAAATGTTGAAAGCAGTTATTTTTAAGCTCTGTCAGCTGGTTGGGCCTTCATCTGTTGGACTTTTTTGTGCAGTTTATCCCACTTGTCCTTAACTGATCTGGAATCCAAAGATCTTGGAGTCAAAGCCAACACACAAACATACTATCTAAAATAGTTTCAAAAGCATTTTTACTTTTTGATTGGATGGTTTGTGTTGAAAGAGGCCACAGCCATCAGGGAATACTACTGGCATACTGACTGGTTGGCAGCTATGCACATCTTCAGTGAATTGTCCATTTTATTTATTTAGATGTAGACCTGTGTTATGTGTTACTTAAATTTTTCTTCTGTGTTTCTACAGCCTTTGCATCCATCACCCAAATCTCAGCCACGTCAGCTGCCCAGCATTAGAGGTTCTTCACCTTCCCGACCACTGAGGTCCCCTAAAACTCATTCAGGCTACCAAGTTCAAGAAACTTGCCCTGTCCGTGATCTAAACCAGACAGAAAGCAGAGCTGTACAGAAAAATCGCAAGATATCAGATAAGCCACTTTTTCGTAAATCACAATCCAGATCCCCCTCTCCATTGAAAGCTGCTCCTATTGAGACTGTATCCGGGCAAAAGCAGGTCTCCCAGAGCCCGCTGCGCCTTCTTACTCGGCAGCCTTCAGCAGCACAGATTCATTCAAAACCTGACCAACCAAAATGCCTGACTGCTAAGCAACATGGCTCCTCTCTCCGCACACTCTCCAACCTACAGGCTCAGGTCGAACCCCATGCCTCTACTGACAAGGTGTCTGAACAGGCAGTAAATCAACCGGATGAAGCAAGGGTTCCCTTTAACTTATCTTTTGGCAGGTTGTACAACTTTAAAGGATTAAGAGAGAAATGGACCAAGCCACCAACTCAGACCAGGAGAAGTAGCACCAGCACACCGGTAAAAGAACGTAAAAGCACAACATAGAGGTGTTCATCAAACATCAGACCACAGAAAAGGGATTGAAGACTTCCTCAGTCCATGCTGAAAAATGGCTTCCAAGTGAATGTTTTAGTTTTGAATTATTTCTGAAAAATTTGATGATGTACCCTTTCACATGCTGTTTTTGCACAGCGGTCTGTCACTACCGTACATGCCGTAATTACTGTAAAACTACAGTTTTGTCTTTTTTTTTGCTAGTTTCACACATTTTGTTTTGTTTTTTCTCAACACTGAAATTAGATGAAAATAATGAACTACCTCCTCTGGCTGTGGTAAAAAGTACCATTTCAATCCAAGTCATGGTGGCAGTTATAAGGTGTTTTCTTACTCTGACTGTTTTTAAATAGGTTTTTACAATAAAAACTATAAAAATACAAGAAAAACAACAGAGGAGTTTCTATTGCTGTTCTCGACGCATCATACCTGTTGTCGTGACTGTTTTGTATTCAGTCACTGTGTGTCATCAAGCCTATTGATTTACTCTTTGTTTACACCAAAACCCATTTACATTAAAATTGTTTCGACCAGAAAAATACAAAGTCACAATGTCTTCGCCCAAAGCCAACTACGAGCAACTAACTGTGGGGATGAACACACAAAAAAAAACTAAAAGCCTTGTTATGCAAAAAAGGGATATATATGTCTTGCAGATTGTTAACACTGGGTACATAAAGAAAACTTAATAGCTAATTTAAATAAACTAAAGGGCTTTTTTTCGCTTTGCAGAATTTTTTTCCCCTGCAAATCATATATTTCAATGTGGTGTTTTGCTAAACTAATAACACCCCTTATTTTTATCCCATCACAGAAAGCCATTGAATTTCATCTGGACGTTTTGTGATAGACACACAAATAACTGAACAAGTATGAAGTGGAATGAAAAGAATACATTTTTTGTATAAATGCATAATTTGAAGTGGTGCATCCACTGCTAAGCTTGGAAAGCTGTTACTCATCCATGTTACTACCACTGATAGTAACATGGATGAAGGTGTTCTGGTCAGATGCAGATTTAACTGAACTTCTCAGTGGACATGAAAAGGCTGTGTTTGGTGAGAATCTGGCAAAGTATATAATTTTTGTCATCTAAAAACTTCAGGATCTTTAGACACGGGTTAAGGATCATGCTTTTAAAAAAAATGTTTACAAGAAATTTATTTAGTGGTAGAATGAATTTTACTTTATGATTCATTCATTACTGCACATTGAAGCTATGGGGACCCAACCAACTAAGATGCTTAATACATCATCCGGGCATCAGAGCTGAAAAACTAGTTCTTCAGACTACTCAGAAAAGTCCTTATAACTCACGTTATGTTGCATAGCATGTCAAAGGTTTCAAAGTATCTTCCAAAGTTGTTTTTTGTTTGTTTCTATTAAGACAGCTTTTTGGTTTAAGCTCTTTCTGAAAGCTTGATCAAGTGATTATCGTGTAGGAAATTGCACCCAAATGAAGAGCAGGCAGAGACAGCAAGTAATGAGTCAATGATTTAATGAAAATAGTTATAAAACAAGAACTTATAACGAGGAAATCAAAAGCTTGAGAGAGAGAAATGGGAAAAAAGGAGAACAGACTAGTAAAGGAAATTGGAGAACAAGCAAAAAATATGAAACTAACAAGAAAATAAATATGATCTAACATCACTAAGAACAGATGGATCTGGGGTAAAATAGGAAAAAAAGGCTAAACAAAATACTGAACAACAAAGAACAAATGATTAAAATTATAAACCCAAAAAAACATCCAAAATGTTTTTACTATGTCTCTCACCTGTGCTTTTTTTATGTCGTTTATTTTATTTTACTTTTATGGTGTGACAAGGATCTGCAAGCAAAATGACACTAAAAAAAGCACAATAACTAAAGAGTGCAATTAATTAACTGTTAAATGCTGCATTTGAAACAGTTAACATGCAACTTGTGATTCTGGTTTTTCTTTAGACATTTTGGCCAAGTAAAATAGAAAAAATGGATCTAGACCTGGGGTTGACATGCTTTGAACTTATTTATCTGGTGCTGAAACGTCCTTCGCTCTTGTCTTCCTCGTCTCAGCTTCCTTGCCTGTTCCCCCGTTCTGTTTTACAGAAAGTTCGGGACATACCTACAGGCTCTGCATAAAACCCTGTTAAATTCAGAGTTTGACTAAACATGTTGATTGTTTTGAAGAAACAAGTTTTAACCATTTATTGAAAATGTTTGTACTTAAATAGCATTTAGCCTTTTGTTTTCAGGCTCTGCACAGCTTCTCCTCATTACGGAATGTGGTGTCACTTCAGGCTGGTCCTATTTATCAATTACACCATTTACTTGAAGCTTAACTTACTGAAATTAATGCTGCATGTTTTTCCACCTTTGCTCCTGGCGAGAGAACTCTTTCTCCATCTTCTGGTTTCCGGCCGCTTGAGACTGCAAAAGCGAATTTACCAAAGATGCCAGTTCTTCCAACCCATCCTCAGGCTTGGTTATTGCCATGGCCTCTAGATCAGATGACGCTTTCATCTCCTTCAGACTAACCCTGTTGCCCTAGCTTGTTCCCCGCCTCTAGTCATCCTCTTCTCACTGTACTACATTGTAGAATGGGGATCCCACTTCTGAGACCACCTGTTAGCCAGCGACCATTTGCAACTGGATTTCCAGTCAGAGACAATATTGAGGCAGGATAAGGTGGAAGTAGCAGCGGGTTTTATTGGATGCAACACAGCATTTGTAAGCTGATTTGTGCCTATTCTTATTTATGCTACATGCATCTTGAAGCTGTGCAAGACAAGATTTTGCTCAGTTACATGCTGCATGTAGGAGATTGACAATAAAACTTAATAGGCAGTCCCTCCCCCCAGAAAAACGCTGGCAAAAACCCTTAATACTGCTGCGAATTCTGCGGCATTTCATCCTGTTTTCTGCAATGAAAATGCGGGAAAGTGCGAAAATATGCACAAAAGTGTGAAAAACTTGGGAATTGATGTTTAAAAAATGTAGGGAGAATTAACACGTTTCTCCCACATATTGTTTCCCCCATAGTAAGCAGCAAACATGACATAACAAGGCAGCATAGCTGAAGCAGTTATTAAGTCCTGTTATGCTGACTTAGTCTTGGACCATTTAAGGTAATCTATAACGTAGTATGAGCAGAGTGGAAAAGTACAAATTATGAACATTGCTTAGTTATAAAATACAGCACAAAGCCACTTATACCTACCTTAAAACTCCCTGTAGAAAGGCGCAGTATGAAGTTCAGTCCATTTGCTTTTATTAGTTTACGGGGCAGATCTGCCAAATCCAATATGACGGACGCACTGGCGTAGTGACATCATCTCCCTGCTACGAACCAAAACGTGTGTTTGTTACTGTGGCGAACTGGGTGATGACCTCACGGACCATTCACTTTAGGCCAGGGGCGTTAGTGTATGTCAAAAGTAAGAAAATAATCAATTATTTCTAATTTCTGCAACAAGACTTACTTGTGTAAATGCGTGACCAGTCTTGGTGTCGTTGTTGTCAATACATCCACATTTCAATTAGAAAATTAACATTCTCACTGTTTGAGTGTTTCGCACTGCTCTGACACACAGGTGTCATATCATGTTTTTTGGTTTTGTTTTTCTACAAAAAAATACCTGAAAAAAACTTTAATACTTTTAAAAATATCAGTTCTGTTAGTATGTCTCACAATATCATCCTTTTAAGTATGTCAGAGTTTATTTTAAGGTATGAGTGAGCATACTGAGTTGTGCAACAAGCTGTGCTAATGACCTCATGTATTTTGAAATATGTCATGAGCTTGCTGTGCCTGTTCTTTGCCTGACAAGCGTGAACCACCCTGTGGTTAAAGTTGTCCACAACAGCCTGAAGCAGATTTATTTTTGGGATAATTGATGACCCAAAGATGCAACAGTTGAATCTTGAGCGGAAGATAAGTTATTTTTTACTAATTAGAAATTCCTAGAAACGCTTATCACCGAAAAAAATTTATATGCGTCAGTCACAATTAGTAAACAGAACGCATTTAATAAGTGTGGCACCAGTGGTTTAAAAAAAATATATATTTATTAACAGTAATGTGTGTCTCCTCTGAATATAATCATCTAATGTAAAGCTTTTTATTTATTGCAAGTCTTCTGCGCAAAGGTACCATGCACAATGCCAACACGGAAACTTTAACCCTGACATGTAAACCAATTAAGCGGAACGATTGTGTGAAATTGTGCATGCATCTTCGGTTCTGCTTGCACCCTGCTGGGTTGTGGCTTCTGCTAATGTATTTTCAGTTCATATAAACTACCAGCCTTTATTGTGCTGTGACGTTGTAATTCTGACTGCATTGTATAATCCGTGGAAACACAAAAGAGAGAAGCACACAAGAAAGCTGATAAAAGTAATAATGAACAAATGCGTGTAATCTGAATGTGAATTTCCTTTAGAACATATACATACAGTTTTATCTCAATTGACCTAAGCTTTAAAAGATAAACCTGGGGCACACAATCAATCAGTGAAGAAATAAACCTTAAGAAACCTGTTTTAGAAACAAAAACAGATCTTCATAGAGCAACAAAGAGCGCAATGCATTCAGGAAGTAGTATAGTGTGGTTGCCCCTCAGGTTTACCTTACCAACAAAGACATGCAAGTGTTTAGTTTTTTGGTTTACTTTCCAGTAAGCCTTGAGCATTCAGTTCAACATAAAAGGAGACGCTTGCTTATTGTGGACCTAAGCAGATTCGGATGCTGCATTAACTGAACTGAAACCAGGATACTAAAATGTGTCGTGGCAGCGCACAAAAGCTGCAGGGCTCACCCTGTCAAACTATTTGCAGTCCGACTACTTTCTTCAGGCAGAGGCGGATACACAGCGTTGTGAAATGAAAACACTCACCTCGAACACTTCTTCCTATTCTGAGATGGTTATTATATGGCAGTGCATTCAGACAGTATCCCTACAAAAAATGAATAAATAGTATTTTTTAGCATCTTGTGATGTTACAGCCTGATTCCAAATTGTTTTAAATTAATGACAATGTTAAAAAAAAATTCTGAGACATATGCAAATGTTTGCAATTTTGAATAAGACTTTTAACAAAATGCTGAACAAGTATGTATATCTGTGGTTCAGCTGCCTGGATAGCTGATTAGTCGGCAGAAAAAAACAAAACGTGCCATCTGGAAAATAGAACTTTTGTTTTTTGAAGCGGAGTCAAAAAGGTGCACACTGCTCCCAGCTGATTCATGTGCATAGATCTGCCGGGAGGCAGGGTGTGTTGCATATTTCACAGGGAGATCAGTTTCACTGGATTGTTTGTAGCTTCGTGACACTTGGTTGGATGGTTCTCTTTAAAGTGCCACAGAGAGTTCCATAAAACACATAAAAACCAGCAAATAAAAAGCCAATAGAAATAGTTACTTTCATTTGAATCCAGTTTGTGAAGCAACCCATATGAAGTTATTTAATGGATGCAGTGACAGTATTTTGCTACTCGATTGTGTGAAAATATAATTACAGTTGGGCCGGGAATAGTGTTAACAAGGAGTTTATTTTGTTTTTTTGGCATGCAACGATACAATCTATGTTTATAACTGTTTTTAAACACGAATTATCTTCCATTTGGCAAATTTTTAAACCATAGCCATAGCTATACGTTTTTTGTTTTTTGATTGTAGCAGCTCATGATTGAATACATTTTGTGCAGTTTAGTGCTTCAGTCTCCAGCTCATTGTGAACGTGAAGCTGCTTTCTGGCGAAAATCTATGACTTAAAACATTTTAGACATGTTTCTTCTTTAAATATAAGCCCCCATTTTGTCTGACAAACACAAAGATTATGCATCAAAAATGTGCAGCAAATATAAAGCAAGCGTTAACATCCTACGTCATTTTTAATATTATTTTTTTCTATATTGCCAAATGATGTTTTCCCTTCCAGCTGTTTGCTGGGGAACATCATTATCCAGCAGAAACCCAGTCCTATCAGAAAACGCGCAACAGGTTCGCCCTCTCCAGAATCAGTCACTAATCTCTGCAAGAAACGATGGGAAGGTGACATATTTATGTGTACGGTAGCATCTCACAAGAGAAGCTCTGAAAGATATCCCATATTTTTTTATTTTTTTAGCCAAGACATGACTTTTGTGGCATCCATATATACAGTCTAAATAGTGTTAAATTTTGCTACAACCTTAATCTATTTTATGTGATAATTCTTTGTGTTTTTAAATAAAGTTTGTCGTGCTATTGTGTTCAGCATCTGGAACTGCAGCCTGCTGTTGTGTGCATGCCATTATGTATTTAAGTTATACCCTTTAGCATTTATCATGGCATCTACATTATATTGTATCGACAACAAAACGATAGTGTTACTAAACAGTCCTTCAATTGATTCTTTTATTCCTTCTTTCCATCACTCCTTATCTTTCTTATTGCTTTCCTCTTTGTTGTGAGCTCACTTTTGCCCCTACCTGTTAATTCCCTGCCTTCAGTATATTGTCTTGCTTGCAACTATCTTTTCCTCTCCCCTTGTGTCTTAACTCCCTTTTTTCTGTGTTTTCTTACAGTCTTCCTCATGTCCTTTTTCTTTTCCTTCCTTCCTACTTCATTCTTGGCTTGCTCTCTCGTAACCCAACTTCTATCTCTACTTGTTTCTCTTAATCTTCTCTCTCCCTCCCTTGTTTTACCTTCCATCCCTCTCCCGTATTGTCCTTCTTCCTTCTACTTGTGTTCATAATGTTTGAAACATATTTCTATCCTCTTCTTCTGGACATTTCATACTTCTCCTTCCTTCCTTGTGCTCTTTACGTGTTTTATTATGGCTTCACTATTTCCTTCCTTCATGTTTGATGTTATTCTGCTGTCTTGTGTAAAGTGTGCACGCTGTAAGAGTATATCTTCCTTGTATATAGATATTTTTATTTTCTTTGTTTGATAAAAAGACTATTTGAAATGTATTTAATTAACAAAAAAATTTAGATTTGTAAACTAATAATGTGTTAAAAAGCCTAAAGACGATTGTGTTAAGGCAACCATCTTTAGATCCAATGCACCATCCTCTGGTACAATTACTCTTTTGGTATCTAGGTGATTGTTAGACGGGCCTTTAATAAGGTCTGTCAGAAAAGGTGAAGTATAAAGTTGGAAAAAAGAGAAATCAAAGAAGAAATTCAACAAAGCAATTGATCACAGGTTGATACTGCAAACAGCAGGATACACTCCAACTAAACCTTTTGCCGCATTCAAAGAGAATCTGCATCTAAAGTTGAACGTTTTTGTGTAACAGACGCTTACATACTCAGCAATGGTAGGTTGTTGTCAGCATGCCATCAAAAACAAACAAAAAAAAACGCCCAAACTGGAAATCATGTTTTCTATCCAGGTGTTGCCAGAGGCTCTATAAGAATTTTCCTGGTACTGATTCATTTGCAGAAGCTGGATGCACTCAGCTTATCTGAAAAATTTTGCCAAAAAAAGCTTTTTTGTGTGCGCGTGTTAAACGAGGCTCCTTGAAGCTACGAAAAAAGCTTTTCTTTGCTTCAAACCCCAACATGACAGTAAACTGATAACAGCCGGAATGATTTGAGTCTTATGAAAGTGTTTTTTTGTTTTTTTTTATCAACCTTCAAACTCACTGGAGTGTTTAGTAGCTGTCCAAATCATCATCATCTCATTTGTACAGAGCCCAGAGCTGCTCCATTCCACGGCAGACGATTTCAGGGTAATAAGGATGTTATGTCAGGATACATTTGTAGGTCTGAAACAAGGGGGGGCATAAAGGTGACCCACGCTCCCACTGACTTGAATGTTTAAGAATATAACGACAGCCCACCCACGTTGCAACACATGCAGACGTACGCACAGACACACGGGGCACGATGGTGACCTGTGGCTTCCTGTGGAACATCTCTATCCGGTTATTAACATCCTCTGGGGTTTTGTTGCTTTATATGCTAGCAATCATAACATCCAAGGTATCTTTAACTGCTCTACAAACAGAAAACTGTGGGGCTACAGTTCCACCTGCTGGACTGTTTTGGTTTGGTGTTTGATAAAAAGACACTTGCACACAAGAGTAGTGTGTGACCATAAAAAAAAGAGAGCGCTTCATATAGTATTTGAATACTTATATCAGTAAGTCACGGATTTATGGTTTGGGCTTTTCTCCCTGTGGTGTAAGAAGTGATTTAGTGCACTACACTAAGTACAACATACTGCACTCACGGAGATCTGCCTTCACGTAGATATGAACTTGACTAAAATGCCATTCTTAATCTTAACAGTGTTGATTGTGACCCCAGGCTAGCCCCTGCACCATCAGCTATTTTGGAGGGCAGTTTTTTTTCTTTTCAGAAGAGTATTTGTGAGGTCAGACACTGATGTTGAAGAAGAAGACCTGGCTGGTAGTCTCAGTTCTAAATCATCTCCTTGACGTTCTATCATCTTGAGAGAATCTGTGCAGGCTTCTTAGGTTTTTTTCCCATATCAAAATTGGGCCTCCTTTTTTTAGTGGACTTATAGGTTTGTACACTAGCACTTTCAAGATGGAACAGAAATTGGTAATCCCCAAGCTACTGGCACAAAGTTGGCATCATGAAATTTCTCGAAGATGTCTTGTTACGCTGGATCATTAGTTTCACTGGAATGAAAAACGATGAGCCCAAATTTCTAAAATGTAACCGCACACCAATGCAGTTAGGCAAATTCAGTTCTTTAACAAATCGAAGCACATTGTTGGATTGGAAGATATATTTATATGATGCATCACTCGAGAGAATATGTCTCCACTGTACAAGAGTCCAGTGGTAGCATTCTTAACTCCACTGCATCTGAGGCAGGTGGGGGTAATTTCAGGGAGCTCTTTAATCACAGTTTCTTTATCCAATCTGAAGGATATATGACATTTTTTATGCTTGTGCTGAATCTGCAGAAATGCGTGACCTAATACAATGTGTTTGGTTTTCAGTAAACTTTGTACGTTTTTTTTACATCTATACTTCCGTTCCCTTTTGGATACCATTTCATAAGACCTGTGCTATATTTAGATGCTCTTTTGCATCTAAAGGTCAGGGTTTCTCCTGGCAAATACATGGATTTCCTGGAAGTAAACATTACAGGGTGGAGGTTTTTCCTCTAACAGGAGATGTATACTCTTAATGTATACCAAGAGTTACGTAGTAAAGGTTCAAATCAAAGCATATTCTTCTGTTACAATTGCACAACCAAGGTCCAGACCTAAATCCAATTAAGAATCTGGAAAAACATTTGAAAAAGCATATGCACAGATGCTCTCCATCCAATTGATTGACATTTTGTAAAAGAAGATTGGGCCAAAGACCAACCAGAGGGCAGCCAGGCTTCAGTTTCAATAAAGATAAATGCTATATAAAAAAGTTTGGGAATAAAAGTTCTATCGTTTTTTTAAGAACATGATAGTCATGCACCTTAACATGCTTCCTAGCTAAGATCTTCATAATCTTGACTACAGTTCATTTTCATAGACTTGATTATTGTGCTGTGTTTGACCAAGAGGTTGTAAAGTAATTTAAATCCTGGCATTTGCCTTAATTGTGTAAGTCTCTCATTGCTTACATTTATCATGAAGCAATAGAAACCAAGATAATTTGATTTAAACAGATCTTTTTAACCACATACAAGCCAGTGTGATTAGTATACATGTGCAAACCTGCATCTGGATGTAAACTAAAAAGTACAACAGGGGCAAACCTGCAATAACTTTTGAACTATCTAGCAACCTATTTGAATCGTATCCTCAATCATCATCATTAATTTACATTTTTGAGAAATTACCACTGGATTTAAATTTGTTCTGATTGCTGTCATTGCAGCGCAGGATATTACTCTCCAATTTGTTTGTCTTGTTTAACTCCAATGCAAAACCTTTTGAAAGAAGTTATTAAATATTCAAAATGCCCTAGAAGTGCACGTTAGCTTGAAGCAATGTGTAATAAATATCTGTTACTGTTAATATTAAAAAAAACAGCAACAGAACATTCAGTCAACTAGTTGCTTCATTCAGGTTTTTCTTTACTACCGGATTGCAGAGTGATGCCGATACAATTGCTTTCTATAGCATTTTAAGAAATGTTTGAACGGACACGGAAAATTTCCTTTTAGATTCACATGTATAGAAATAACATGTTAAAACTATGTGTGAAACGCATGAAGAGCCAGATGTATATATGTGGATTTGGCACATTGTAATAGAAAACACATGTGTTTCCCATGTTTCCACATTGGTTTCATATATTTCTACGTTATACACTTGTGTATTGAATATGTGACGGAACATGGAACAACATTAGAATTTCATAAAAAATGTGAACTCCAAGGGGAAAACATGATTATCATGTTTTGTATTGTTCCACTTTCATAATTCACATGTAGACAGCATATTTTATTCCATGTGATTTTATATAATGTCACTTGTATTACATGATTTACACTCTATCTCTATTACTAATCTCTATTACTTATGCCTTCTAAGCCTTTAGAAGTGATAAGTATAAACAATAAAAATGTTTATCACATTTTGAATAAAAATGTCAGAAAGACGGACAATTTACAATTTTTATTTTTGTTGATATTTCAAAACAACAAAACAAAAAACAAAAACAAAAAAAAGTTAAAGAACACGACGCGTGGCTGGTAATCAATCCAAGCTCACACGTTCAGTGTTTGGGTTTGTATCGCATCAAGTGCAAGTCAAAGCCATTTAAGATTGGTGTATTATGTAACTACTGGCATATGTAGAGTCTAAGGCACTGAAACTCCATTTCCTTATTCCTTCCATTTCAATTTTAAAGAAAACAAAAAGCAGCAAACACGTGACACTTAATTCACAAAAGCACATGATTAATCTAGAACTCGAAACAAAAGCTTTTATCTGCACACAAAGAACAGTTAACAACCTCCTGATCCATGAATTGTCGTCCATATCAGTCATATGACACCAGAGAATTTTACAATAAAGCACAACTTAACAAAAGATTTCAGGTTGAAGATGTATACATGGTACAAAAAGATGATTTTATAATCTTAGCAGAAACATCATTAAGCTGTTTTTAAGCTAGTTTCAGTTTATACTTCCTGAATTTATATTAAAAAAAATATATAAGAAAAAACAGTCAAGGAAGAGACGGAACAGTGTAGAACCACAAATTAACAGTAGTCTAATGCCATAGATCATTTTCATGTTTATCATAAACAAGAATCAAGTAATTTCAGAAAAATACAATAAGCTGGATGTAATTAGAGATAACAAGACTTTTGCTGTTGAGCTTATCTGGTAAAAAATACACTGTGTACAAATATAAAACAAGAGGGAACAGGTGGCAGGAAAAGAAGACATTGTTGCTTAACAAAAAGGAGACATTTTTGTGATAACGCCATCACTCAATATTCTCCTACGGGCCAGCAGGGGGACCTCTTACCTAAAAAACCTTTGCAACAATGACAAGGCCTTTGCATAGCTCATCTTTACTTCACTTAATAGAACAGAAAATGAAGAGCAAGCTGGAATTTCAGGTCAGGCAGGACAGGGTAGGACAGGACATGCATTCCAGGCTGCCTGTTAACTCCAGAGTACTGATTGAGGTTGCAGTATGTTGGGCATGGGTGGTGACCATTACCTTGTGTGCAGTATGAGGAAAGAACTTTGAATGTACAATCAAGAAATGACGGACGGAAATATAATGGGCCTTAAAGGACATTCCAAGGACTATATGGAGTCGTCTACAGACGAGCAACTACTTATGATGCAGACTGTTTGAAAATAAAAAATAAAAATAAGTCGAACTCTCAAATTGAATTACCCCAAATGCGTAAGCTGGTCAAAATCCAAACGGAACAATTCCCCAAATTGGCATCCTTAATTCAAACTATAGTTTATTTTTCCTACCTTTAATTTCTAATGAAAAAGCAAGCTGAAGTTAATTTGCTTAAGAATATTGATTATAATGGGAGGAGACTGTTGCTTGGGTTTAAATGATACTGTAACTAAATACTCCAGTGACATAATTAGCATTTACCTTGCCTTTAAATGGTGTGGGAAGATAGGTTAGCTTCGGTATTTAACATTTTAGCGCTGATTTTATAGTTAACAATAATTGGTTCACAATTACATCACCACCTATGCCAGGTTGTTACAGATTTTTCTAAAAAATATCATGCATGTGCATCACTAATACAACATTTACACAATAACGCTACTCAGTCTGATGGAAAACTATGCAAACAGTCTGTATGCCTGGAATAAAGTTTTTACTAATCTCTGGAACAAGGATGCGTAAAACTGAAGGCATGAACTACTTTCTGATCAATCCAGCTAATCAATATCTGAATCAGTTAATAAATATTTTACATTATGACAAACTGTTGTCTCTTACAGGTTACTTTAAAAGAACGGCTCTGCTCAGACTTATAATGTTGAGCAAGTTTGGAAGAATTTTACGCTAAATTACAGCACCTGAGGTACAATCTGCAGGTATAGGGAACACAAAGTGTCGTGCAAAAGAAATTAAAATCCCCGAACCTGTTTTTATGTTGTCGCATTAACAGGAAACTTGGATACATTTTTTTACGATTTTATCCAAGGAACACAGCAGACAGATTATAGAGGCGGAAGATTAAATTAGGATGAGTACACCAAAAAAGGCATCTTTAACAGAACTGCACAAGAGTAAAATCTACCAAGACATGGCTACCAGTCTACACTGAAAGGTCAGGCAGGAAAAGCATTACATATAGAAAAGCAGCCAAGAGGTCCAATTGGGAGAAAAGGTTGACAACTTAGTCACAAAACCGACAAAGCTGCCTAGAGAACACCATAAATTAAACTTTCTGTTCTCATGAAAAACTAATGACATCCATCACTATAAACACAATGACCCAATATGTAAAAGTAGGAAAGACAGACAGCTGTAAATACCAAAATCCTGGTTGTACAAAGTGTTGAGTCAGGGTTACAGAAGATGTCAATTTGTAAAAGTGCTGTTATTTGTTATTTATTTAAGGTATTTTGTCAATATATTGAAATATATTGTCATCAATTTATACTTTAGGTGCTACTTTAGGGAAGTTAATTTTCAGCAATTCGAAAGGATTTTATTTTATTGTAGGTTGTAGGTTTTCTACAATGGTATGATGTTCCTCAGCTGCACACTCGCAATTGTGCTGTACCCTTAGGTAAACTTGAGTAAATGTGTACAATAGCGTGTATGCAGAGCAATTCAGGATGATAATGCTTAGATTTGCACTCTTCTGTGCACCAGTGCACTAATTGCTCCAAAGCCCCAACAGCCAACGCAGAGGCCACACACAGGAGCGGAACACCTGCCGCCCTCCTGCATCCATTGATCCCACACCTCTCGATATGCAGCTCCAATGGGGCCTGTCTAAAACTGCACTTTATCCACTCGAGTGTGCTTTGACCAACCTAATATACACTTGAAAACCCACCTAAGAGCTTTCGCTTACTTAAAAAAGGCGCCTTTCTATTTAGCAGGTGTAAAACCCTCATATTAAGGACACATTAGGTACTGATGGTTCGTTAACCATTGGAGGGTAGTAAGAGTACAATTTTAAGTCGGCAAGAGGAAAGGGGATCATATGCACAGTAGAAGATCGCGCCCCTCCCCCTTGCTAAGTGCTGCAGACATGCGAGGCAATGTGTGAGTATGTGAGTATCTAAGCAGAGACAGAGATAGGGGGAGGGGGGTGGGCAAAGAAAGTGTGTGAGTGGAGGCGATTCTTCCAGTTTAATGATGGTTAGAGATAAAAGAGGGTGCAGGAAATGTATAAGAAGGTGGTAAACGTGTAGCATAAGTTGGTAAAATTCTCAGTCTGTCACCGCAAGGTAAGGGTGTGGCGTCAATTTGAGAAAACCTTAAGTTTTTGTCACATACTATGCAATGATTAAAGATATTTCAATGCTAAATCTGCTGGGGTTTAAATCTCAGTTTTTATCAAAAGCTGAAGGGCAGGCAGTGTTGTCAGGGTGGCGGCCAGGGACTGATGGCCAGTAGTATAACAGCATCGCAAGAGGCGGAGCTTCTCCACCAGTCTCCTGGGAAAGAGAAACGTGCTTCTCTTCACATGTGGCATACTTATACTTATAGGGTCCGACAAGCAGAGTGCACTGTGCTGCCACTGTACTGCCAAAAGCCCTTCATGCAGAGCCGTATATATACACACTTGTATATGCAAAAAAATAATACAAAAATGCATAAAGATCTGACATTTTGTATGCACATACACACATATTCCCTTCTCATTTCTCTAAGACTGGACCAACCAGACGTGAGACCAATCCTCCATGGCTTTGACCCTGAATCTAACACTGAGAGAGAAAACAAGAGGACTAGGAGGTCCATAAAAATAGGACAGTTTGTCTCTGTAGAAAAATATAGGTATTTCCAAAGGCTGATTAAATGTCTTTGGCACTTAAGAGAAAACAGCACACATAAAGAATCTGACAATGAGTATAAAAGGCCAAACTAGTACTACAAAGTACAGCACAAGTTCATCCACATATAAGTTTAGCCATTCTGGGGTGGATCTGAGCCTGAATGGGACCGTATTCCACCACCTCTCCATCTACGGTCATCATGCCTTGCTGTGAAATGGGCTCCAACCGCAGGGCCCTCACCTTTTCGTAAACAAGGTGGGGGCAACCACACGCTAAATGGGAACCCTTTTCCATGGCGAGGAAGAGACGCAAGAGTGCAGGCCGGGATATTCCTGCCGTCACATAAAACAGATGAATCAGCCCATCGTCTGCCGTTGCTCCAGGAACCGTCCACAGATCCTCAGCCAGGTGGGACTGGTAAATAGCCAACACCAAAATAAAGTCCTCCTCATTGACCACTGTCCAGTTTTCTGGGACTGGCTCGTTCAGATTGGGAAGGAGAGAATCTACGGGTGATGAAGTCCTATTGTTGCTATGTGTCGCAGGCCTCATGTTGCTGATGATATCGCAGGAGTTGGTGATGGAGTTTTGGTTTAGGTTCGTATCAATACAATTTTTCATAGAACTCTGCTTTGGTGATGTGTTGGGATTGAGATGACAGGGAAGGGACAAACAGAGAGACGGTTGCTCAGGTGTGATCGTAGGTGGGGTTGCCTTCACCCCTTCCATTGACGGATTTGGTGCTTCTTTAGCAGGTAGGTATGCTAACCTGCCCTTATATACTCTGAGAGACGCGAGGCGCACCAGGGTGCCCATCAGAAAGCGGATAGCCCCAACGTGACGGTACTTCTCGCTCTCAATATCCACATCTGCTACAAAGCCCCAAGCTAAGGCGAGGCATGAGAAGAGGCGTTGTCCAGAGGCCAATTGGATTGAAACCAAGTCGAGAGAACCAACCAGACCTTTGCACAGCATGAAGCCACAACTCAGCAGTAGCTCCTCATTCCAAGCTGGAGGTGACCTGTTGGATCAAAACAGAACACAAGACCAGATGAAAAAGACAGCACAGTATAATTTTTTTATTTTATTTTTATCTATACATCAATCCGCAAACACATTGTTTGTGTTTCAAACACACATATAGTAATGCCTTAGAATTGTTGTCCTACGATTTGTCCAATGTTTTCCTAAGACAATGAAATACACAATACGCCAGATACACAATACTGTTACAGGGGTATTAGGGCATCCTACAAAATCCTACAAAGAAGGATATAATTTTGGATCCTCTAAATATCAAGGTTGGAAATATTGCAGGATCCATTGAAAATCATTTTACATCTGCATGATTGCAAAAAAAGTTCATAGTTTTGACGTCCCATAAAGCAGATGTGTTGGTGGGATTTTGGCTCATTTGTAATGCTTCTTAGAAAGTGTGCCAAATTCCAGGCTGTATAAGGAGGTAATAACCTGGACATGTGCTGGGTCAACACAATGCATGACTTTCTTAACCCCTCACATCATGGTTTTAGGAGTTTTACAGCCAGAAATGAACTCTGCAGCACAGCAAAACAGCCTCAGTAACTCCTCTCTCTTGAGGCATGATAAGCCCAGTCAGCCTTTGCTATAATTACACGGCAAGGAGATAAATTGTCTTTCCTAAACTAAGAAGGATCGCCTTTTGCAACGTTAGCGCATGCATTTAAATCATTCATTAAAACACGGACTCACTGTGAGTAGTGGTGGATGGATGCGGCCAGGGCGTTGCCAGAGCCACCTGGTAGGATACCAAGTGGAGTCTGGATGGCTTGTGGCCAATCATCACGCTCCATCAGACCATTTATCACCTGAGCGAACAGAAACATGACAAAAACTTTTGTTTAAAAAATAACAAAATATACATCTGGTTAAGCTAAAAACAAGTTTTGTGTACAGTGTGGCACTGCCAGGGTGACCAGATGTTATTCCTACAAGAGTCCCAGCACCTGATCTGCTTTTAAGACCAAGCTTAAAATAGAAACTGGAGTCGTTGGGTCTGATTCAGCACCCACGGATGAACAACTAGCATCATTAAAAAGCAGAAGTGGCCCATGTACCTCGAACAGCAGCCCGTCACCAGACATGATAACGAGCGCGTCCCACTGCGACAGGTCAGCATTCCTCACTAGCTCCCGCGCGTAGTTCTGGTGCTCTATTGAACAGAAGACATGCAAGAGTAAACAGAAGGACATGGCAGAAAATGTGGCACAACATGGGACAAAGTGACAAAATCTGTAAAAACACAGCAAGGGCAGAGAAAAAGACATGTTCCCTTCATCACTGCAGGCTCTGGAGTGGGATCAGGGAGATTAGGCAGAAAAGGGATACAATTTCCTCCTATCAGACCAGACATATCACATTAACTCATCCAGTGGCTACTCAGCAGCTCCGAGGCAGCTTAGCCAGCCTCCAAACATCTGGGACTGAGAGAGTGGGGAGCGTGTGGTCGCGTGTTGGAAAATGTGCCGGCGGTGAAGTGAGTTGTTTGTTCAGACTACTTTTATTGGCAGTGTCCTTGAGTTGGTCCCTGCACCCGGGGTCTTCGTGGGCTCGTCCTGCCAGCTTTAAAGTCTACACTCTTGCCAGCGGAGACTCCCCAGTGTAGTCGTGTGTAAAGAAATGGAAGAAGCCGAGAGGAAGGGAGGAAAGGACGGCAGACACACAGCTAAGAGGCACGGATGTGCTGCCACTATGATGGAAAATATACCTCCTGAAGTATTGATCAGCCCCTTGCATTTACTTTGCCCCCCACCCATCCCATCACCCATCCCATCACCTCCTGTACTTATTGGTTGCTGCATGCTGCATGAACTACGTGATGTTATGCAGCACCTTGTTGACGGGAGTAACAGAACTGGACAGCTTACTCAGCAGTTTTAGTCAGCCTGACCAATGTTTTACTTTCCGGATACTTATTGAAGAGGTCATCATGAACCACACATACAGCTTTCTTATCTGGATTTTAATATATTTATGAAAAGCTTCTGTTTCTTCACATAGATTATAAAATAAATCCCAGTCTTTGTACTTTTTGTGCGTGATGCAAAAGACTTATGAATGTAAACAATATAGATTTGCTGCTTCTCTTGGGATAACGTTTTTGGTAACTGTCTACTTTGGACATCGACTCCCTGGTCATTGGACATGTCTGTATTAAGACTAAACATGGCTTTACATCAGGTGCAGAGAGGGGGGTGGAGCCGGATTGAGCACCTGTCCCTTCGCCCCTTGATGCCCAAAGTGCCCTCTTGTCAGTATTTTTTGATGTTGTTTTTTTGGTGTGGTCGTGTGCATGCCCAAAATAGTAACAATTTGAATCTAAAGTGGCCGGTCACATGATCCGCACAACCTGCCAAATTTGGACATCCCTCTCAAGTGGGTGCGCACTATAAGGCGCTGCACTGGAGAAGCGAGCGTGGTAAAATTATTTATTGTCAGCATTCTCTGTATTTAACAAAGTCTTTTTATGCACAATATGATTATGTCAAGGATTAGTTGACATAACATTAGTTAATGTTGGTTCCACTGTATTATCAGATTTCTCATACAATGAAAAACTTTGAAAACTTCTTTTTTTTTATATCACTTTTCAAACATGAAATTAAATCTTAAGACAGAGACAGCTTGGGTTTATACTTTTCCTATTAGAAGTCTTTATGCTGTCTGTCTAATGTTTTACAAGATGCAAAGGCTTGGTTTGATAAACAAAGAATAAAAACACCTAAAATCTGGGGCAAACTCCTTTTTTTCATATTAAAAGCTGCAGGTGGCAGGAAACAGAACTGTCTACCTCCAAATATTTCTAATATTCACTACGGTTTACTCAATTCTTTGCAGCTTCAAGTAGAGCTTGTTCCTTCTCGGGCAAAAGCAGTCTAAAAAACTGTTAAATTGGAATAAAGTTGGTTCTAACTATACATGCTGCTGGACCTTACGACTCTTGGGTCTCCTGTAAAATTCCCCTTTCCTTATGTCCATCTCTGTTCCTCTTCGCTGGCTACAGTAATTAGGCTCTGTGTTTGCATCTCCATCCAGTTGCTGACCCTTCTTCAGGTCCCGGGAGTCCGTTAAGTATGTGGGAGAATACCAACGTACTTCCTCTGTGAGGCACAATCACGCGAATCTGAGTTTCTGCTCCAGCGCTCTGCTGCATTCGCTGTCATAATCCGTCTCACTGTGAGCTGCAGCAGAGATACAGCTGCAGAGTGCAGATCCTATCCTAAACAGAGACAGCATATTCATACCTGTCAAACGGCCGGTCCTGCCTAACCAAGGGTTACAATGACTCGCAAAATGGACTAAAAAGTTTCGCATTTCGTCACATTTTAACCACATAACCCATAAAAAAGTGGATAATCGTGAAATGCAATTGGGAATGATAAACTGATTTGTGATTAAGGGGGAAAAAAATCATAAAAGTTTGCTTTACATTTATATACTTACTGTGATGCACCTTAATAAATTCTGGTGAAGATATGTTTATACTAAAACTGAATTCTTAGGGCAACACTGCAGATAATACACCACTCCCATGGAGAAGGATGGCAGCATCATGCTGTGGGGATTATTTCCTGCAGATGGAAGTAGGGGGGGAGTTGAAAGCAACATGGAGCTAAAAAAAGGGCAATCTCTGAAGAGGTCCAACAGAACGACCTTGCTTGAGCTAGAGTGGAATTGTTTCGATCAAAGCAGACCATGTGCATAAAGTGGCCCAGCCACTTTCCACATATAAATCCAAAAATGCAAACCGACGAGGTCATATATTTTCTCCCCAGGTTGAACGATATTCAGCTTTTACGCAAAGAAAACTGGCCTGTCAGTGCACCCAAAAGTGATCCTGTAAAACAATGACTTGTTAATGAATGCAATTACATGTAACACTTTTTTTTCTTGGCACTACCAACCTTTATTGAACAGAAATCAAAGAGGAAAGAGGATGGAGAAAGAAGGGAAAGATATGCAGCAAATGTCCCCCAGACCAAGAGCTATACTTAGTTTAATCGGGTCCGGGGCTTAAGTGTTTGTACATTGTGTGACCCACATGGTGAACCCTACGGCCAATTTTTAAGTTGAAAAAGTTGGGAAATGCATTTATATTTCTTCACTCTTCTGTGTTGATGTTTTACATAAATTTCTAAAGAAATCCGCGGCCGTAACGAGACACGATGTTAAAATAAACAAAGGGTTTTGAACACTTTTACGTATTACTTTAGATAAATTATAAAATGTGAAGATTTTTTTTCTTACTCGTCCTTCTACTAAAGCCACTCAGACCATCAGCTTTTTGTGGTGAATATAGCTTAGGACAACAGCAACGCGCGCAATACCCGTCAAAGGTCACGGAAAAGCATTCCCAAATCACACAGAAGAGAATTTCATGCTCATGTTGTCTGTGAGCACATGCCTTGTGAATTTGTTATCACAAAAACAATGCATAATTCCAGCGGTGATTAAAACTTGCTCTGAAGCATCGTCAGTTCGGCTCACGTTAGTGCGTGCGTGCGTAATTTGCAGCGTGACCCAGTTCTCAGCATGATGTTATGATGCAGCTGGATGGTTAATCCTGTTTCATATGAAGATAACAAATACATGTGGAGGAACATATTTATGGCTGACCTGTGGGGATGAGAGTGTATCCGATGGAGGCCTCTTTGAGCATGGCCTGTATATGGCCGGTAAACAGCTCGTGAGCCTGTCCGCGGCCGCTGTGGGGGTTCACCAGGATCAACAGTCTGCTAGGTCTCCTCACCTCTGCGTACATCATTCCTGACAGGCAGAAAGAGGATGTTGGTCAGGATAAACAGGGTGAGAAGAATATTTTGTAGAATAAAAAAGAACAGCAAAAAGATCAGCATCCTTATATTATTATATGTATCGAAATGCAGTATAAGGTAAAAGAAAGAAAAAAGAGGAAGAAATCTGCGGCTCTTAGCAGGGCTCAAGAGTGACAGGGCTCAACTTCAATGTGACAGGCTGCAAAGAGAGAAGGTAAACACTTGCATTTTATTTAGGATCTTATCGATTATTTATGGTCAATGCTGGGACTTTATTTATTCATTTTTTTTGCCAGGATTAGGGCAACCCGTTGCCCGCATCTTTTGAAAAAACACAAAGCAAGGAAGTCTGGATCAGCTGAGCTTGAAAGAGGTTTGCTTTATCTTACCATCTTCTTCACTGTCTCTGATGGTAAACTCTTTTTTGTTTCCACTTTTATGAAGCTATAAGTGAGAAAAGGTCTTGAGGATTACTATCAAAAAGTTTAGTTTTTGAAGGTTTAAAATTTGAAATAGTTCTGGCTTGGCTCCCTCATGTTGTAGAGATTTCAGCTCTTCGTATATGTGCAAGTCAACATTTAAAAAATATTTCAAAAAAGAAATGTCTTGTTTTTTTATGATAACTATTAACTCACAACAAACCCTTTGCCTGAAATTATGTACACTCGAGGTGGCTGAAAAAATAAATAAAAAAAAGGTACTTGGCCTTATTGTCTTAACCTTTCCAATAAGTCTTGTTGAATTATTGAACTTCTTTAATTGGACACAATGCTGCGGAGTAATATTAAAAGGGCAATCCCAGTTCAAACCAAGCTACAGAATAGTTGAGAAAGGCATTATAGGGAATTTAAAACTGGTAAGGTTATTGATAAATTGGTGCTCTACTGTAATTTAAATTATAAACCATCTAATTTTACAGAAAACAGTCAGGAAACGACCTTTTTTAAGAGCTGCAGCTGTGTCGATAAAGCTTGCTTTCTTGATGTCAAGATATTCAGTTCAGAACGTCGTCCCTGAACAGACAACACCTTCAAAGCAGAAGATCAAACTAGAGCCATTGCTGTCGGCAAACCACAGGATAGACTACGATTGGATAACAATGATATTTTAGACTGAATTTGGCTCTAACGATGTGATTCATGGTCGTTCTCCCTTCTATCAACTGTTTATGTGTGTTTATGTTTATACATTTAGTATTCGCTTTTATCCAAGGCGACTTACAAAGTAGGCAGTAGCACGAAGGGTCTTGCCTAAGAACAAGCACTTACTACTGTTGGTGTAGCCCAGGCCTGGATTTGAACTTGACACACTTTCAGCCCCTTAGCACCAATGTATCATTTAAACACCAAAGCCTTCCTGAGTAGTTCCTGAACACACCATTCCTGACCATAACAACCGTAAAAATATCGTCTGATAGGACAGTAGGATCATGAACCGTCTCACAAATCATTTAAAACGTGGCTCTAGCACATAAGAAGGAGTTCACTGTGCTCAAAAGACGTCCAAAGTCCTATATCGCATGTTTGTTGAACGAGGGATTTGCATCATGGGTGCACTGTAGGCTAAGCAGCTGTGTGATGGTATCATGTCTATGTGGATCAAAACTTTGGTGAATGTTTTAAACACATATTTCAAAAGTATGCTCTAAAGATAACGGCAGATCTGAAGGTAGGTCCCATCAGTAACTAACAAAGTGCCTGAGTTTCTTTTTGGGTGTCTGTGTTGTGCTGCCTGTTGTTGGACAGTCTGATAAATTTGATTGCTCATCTTTAACAGACTGCATATAGTACATCAAAGCATCAAGAAGAAGGATTATAGGAGTTCTGCTTATTGAAGCAAGAATCTACGCAGCAATGGTTTTTCGCTGAGCCCTGGAGGAGAAGCTAACTTCCTCCAACTGCCTGGGTATAATGCACTCCATGCTTTGGGTTTGTACAAATCCAGCTTCTTATAGAGCTATGTTTACTTTAGATGCTTTTTAAAATTAGATGTCAATAAACAAGCTCTATAAAAAAAGAACGGAAAACAGAAATATTTTCCAAGAGGTCAAAAAGGTATACAAAATACTTTAACTTAAGGATAAAAGGTACAAATATCTGTATTTCTTTTTCTGCCATAAATATGAGAGAGGAGATCATGCTGACTGTGCTTTACCTATTCTGTTACTGAAGGCATGTAACATGACAATATGATGAAGTTGTAGCTCTGAGGGCATCTCTTTACTAGTAAATGCTTCAAACAGTACAGGTTCAGTTGGTGAAATGTTTCTTATCAGACAGTTCATGCCATCGTTGTTTCAGTTAAAAACAAGCTATCTGGTCCAATTATATTAGAACCTGGAAGAATTATACGAAAACACTGTCCAGAAATGTCTTGTGACAAAGGTGAGTAAGCTCAAAAGGAAGAGATGGGAACCTGAACACACGCAGGCATGTGTGGCTCAACCTCTATTCAATTACATTGGGGTTAGTATTGTTTGCTAGTTGCATCCCTGCACAATGTGACATTCAGTCGTTACAAAGCCCTGTGCACTTCTAGAATTAAGCGGAAAGCAGCATTTGAAGGTCAACCAGCTTCTAGATTGAGTTTTTGCATTTAAGTGAACTGAGCTGATAGGCATTCAATAAAAAAGCTCTGAAAAGGCCAGTGTTTGACATTCTTATCGGATTGGTAGTTTTGATAGAAATTGGATAACCTCAAAAAGTTTAGCTAGAAATGTTTTATTTTATTTTATAATCTGCACCTATTAAAGACCATCTCAATGAGATGGCCCTTGCTGAAATATAAGGTTAGCAACACACTTGCAAACAGTACACCTAGTTATTACAACAAACAATTCTTCTACTGTACATATTCTTTGGGTTATAAGTCAGATGTGAATGCAAGCACGGAAAAATTATGAAAGGAGTACAATTATCTAGAGGCTTTATCAGTGACAGGGACAGGAAGAAACTGTGCTGGGAAGTTTTATTAACTTTGCAAAGGAAGAACATAAGAAAGGAGTGCAACCACATTCTGCAGTGTCAGAGAATCCTAAGAACCGAAACAGGCTTTCAAGTTGGTGTTACTCTGAGAAATAAACTCTGCACCTTTATGGGTATTGCACACAATTATAATATATATATATATATATATATATATATATATATATATATATATATATATATATATATATATATATATATATATATATATATATATATATGCATATGTATATATGTATATCCCATGGAGTGAGTTTTCAGGCATGGTCGCATCATATTACGTCGCCATCATGCACAAATGACTGAAAGACTTTTGGCTAATTTGATCTTTTGTAAATGCAATACAGCTTAGAGCCCTGACAGAAAAACCACGACCCTGTTCATTGTTAAGTTTATGTATTTCTTGTGCCTCCCTGGACAGGACAGAAACTGCCGTGGAAGTAGTTATAGTAACACAAAATGCAATAGAAATACAATGTCAGCACTTTTAGGTAATTGACTACATTTGCATTTGTTTCTTATCTTACAAAAATATTTGATAAATAAATATTCATCTTAAAAACAAACATTATCTGTATAAATATAATGTTTTTGAAAGGACTCGAAAAGACTTGAAACTCAAACATTAAGACTTGGGACTTGACTTGAGACTTGGTGGGCATGACTTAGGACTTGACTCGTGACTTGCTTGTTTTGATTTGAGACTTGAGAGCAAACACTTGAGACTTACTTGTGACTTCCAAAATAATGACTTGGTCCCACCTCTGACCTATGGCCACATATTACTAGTTTGCAGGGCTACCACAAACACAAGGCGTCCAAAACATATACCGGAGAACTTTTTTCAATGATATGCATGACCAGTGCTGTCCAGTATTTATCTACGTTTTCTGCAAACTCTTGAACCAGGAGGTTGTTCACTCCCACCATCATAAGATTTTCCAGCCAAAGGTTTACTCAGAGAATTTTAAAAGTCTGTTATCAGTGAAAGATTAAGGTCAGCCAATGTGCAGATTTCATAAACCACCAAGCAGATTATTATTTTTTTAACTCCCGTGTTTCTACAGAACCAGAGTTGGAACATATCTAAAGACGAGGTGCATCAAAGTGACCCCAACCTTAACCTTTATGTCTCAAAAGAGTATCCAAAGGACAGTAATCAAGGAGCTAGATTGATTGTGTTGTTGATGTGTGTCGTTGTTGTTTCCTATGATTCCTATAATATGAATTACAAGATTAAGGATTATATAGAATAGAGTAATAATCGTCAGCAAATGTTTTATCATCTCATAGGTGTTTAAAACACAAGGGTGTGAAATCCCTTCAGTGACAACAACTTAAAGTATTTTGGGCAAATGTCTCTAAAAGTGTTGCACACCTAGATCCAGACATTTTTTCCTTCTTCAGTACAGTTCAAGGTCATTCAGACGTTGTCGAATCAACTGGTTGCAGCTTCTTCAATTGACAGTGCCTTGTTCTTGCACAACAAATATTCCACGTTACTTGAGAACATGCAAGACATACATTTCAATCATTTTAGTACCGTTTCTCTACAATGGTTTATTCAGGAGGATGTTTTTATAATCCGACTAGCGCAAACCAGAGCTATGTCCCCTATGTCCCTTCAGCAATCTGCAACTGTCTGCCTTGTTTTTTGTTTGAAGGCTGGAAGTATAGTTGGCTGAATACTTTATATTACTTGGTATATATATATATATATATATATATGGCATAAGTGAAATCTCTCACAGGCAAGAAGTCACAAACCTGCAGGCACATCCTGTCCATCAAGCTGGCACATAAAGTTTCTGCAGCGGTGTGTGTATTTCACAGCTACAAGAAAGCGGGCACACACGCACAGACAGTAAGCTGACAGGCAGACTGGATGTGACGATGCGTCGGCGCAAACAACAAGCTCCTTTCTGACACAACTTTTTATCGTTGCCACAAATGCTACAACCACCCAGACTACAGAATGTAGCTGTATTAGACCTTTGGTATCACGTGGCGGAGCAATAAATGGTATTTATTAAAACATAGGAAGCATTCAAGACAACTGCTGGAACAGAAAGAGATATTCCGTGAAAGCTTCCCTGTTCAGGAGCAGTGGTGGCGGCTATATTCAGTCAGAGTGCAAACAAGCTGCAGTCTGAGTGTTTGCTGAAAGGATGGGAGGAGGTCCACAGGGAATAAACACCGCTGCCCATTGAGACAGCATCAGGAGAGAGAGGGATGCTTTGGCTACGGGACTGAGGGTTGACAGGCCATCACATCCATGTGTCATGGAGCAACAGGACGAACGCTCCGCTGGGACCCAGATGCTGGCTGGGGTGAAAGGTCACCTGGTGACGCATTTTAGCTCCTTACCGAATGACTCACATCATCTTCAGAAGAGCACCCCCCACCCAGGAGGCTCACTAAGTGACAGGCACAAATGACCCTGAGGCAACTAAAAAATACTAATTTTATAGGAGCAGATCTTTTATCCCTTTATTGAGACAGACTCTGTCACCATCATACATGTTTGTGCATGATTTAAAGAACACTGCAACATTTATACTTTGGATTCATGTTGCAAGCAGTATGTTAAATCTGATTCAATCTCAAATATTAAAGCAACCGGAAACTGGAAAATTGGGTTTGGATCTTCTATCGGGTGCCTTAAAATAATTTGCAGATCCCGTTACCTTCTCTGGGTTTTGTTCCTAGTTGCTCGATTTTGTGTGATAGCCCAGTGTAAATTAGTACACAGTTGTGAAATGTAGGAAAAATGCATTAAAAATATAATAATCAAATCTGAAAGTTGGCTTAAATTTGTATTTAAATCATTTAATCTGTGACCCACAACAAAATTCACTGCAATCGGTTGCCAGAAGAAGTCATCTAATAAACAGATTTCAGATGCAACAAAGATTGAACTTTTAGGTCTACATGCATCATACTGTGGGGGAAGGGTTGCAGACTTCAATTCAATTCAATTCAGGTATACTGTATTTAACCGAAAGGGAAATTAAATGCTGTCATAATTCGTACCATCTAAGTATCCTCAAAGGATCATTGCGAATGCTAATCCTGTGAGCAAAAAGTTAGCAGTCATCCTTGCAACAAATCTGAAAAAGCCTCTGACCGAAGAATCTTGCAATATGATTATCCCATAACTGTTATGATATGTAAACAGCTTATCAGGTAACACAGATGATATTCTGCAGTAAACTGCCCAGGAAAACAAAATCAGTTGTTGGCAAACACTACTAATTTACCTTTTTTACTTTTGCCGCCTCTCTTTAAATCTCCGTCTGGCCAAAGCCGGGCAGATACACATTAAAATTGGTGATATAGTCCTATTATTATAGATGGAAGTGGAAATAAAGAAAAAAAATCCTTCCAGCCGTCCAAATTTCCAAATTGCAATAACTCCAAACCAAATAAATTATAAAGAACATTCTACAAAAACAAAGAATCAGAATCCACAATGAATCCATACCAAAACACAATTCTGAATTTGTAGCAAGGCTTGAAAATATACATTTTACTCTGCACCTAATCTGGCTAACCCCGAGTTATTTGCAAAGGAATAACAAGCAAAAACATCAATCTCTACAAACCTAGTAGGGACACATTCCTTACTGCAGCAAATGGTAGTTTTGCAAGATACTGATTCGAGTAGAAGACTGAATACAAATATGTGCCACGCTTTTTAGATTTTCCAGTCTATCCATCCATTAGCATCTGCCTAACAAAGGAATAGGTCACAGAGAAAGCGACCTCAGCAGAGCAAGACCTTATCACCTGCCAAGAGGCTTTCAACCTTTTACTGGTTTAAGACCATGGCCTCAGATATGGAAGTTGTGACCTTCATCCTGGACCCAGAGAAGCTGCATGAAGGCAACAGAATTGCATCATCTGCATAAAACCAAAGAGCTAAAATTAAAGCCACCAAACCGGATCACGTCATTGTCTTGACTGTGACTGGAAGTTCTGTCCTGTAAGGTTTTGAACATGTGTGAAGCCGGTCCCATTTTGCGAGGGCAGCCCAAAGCAACACTATTCTGTAAAATGACTAAAAAAACGTATATTTTTCTTTTAATTGACAACCGTGAACTACTTTTTGTTCGCCTATCACAAAACCATATATAGACATTTGTGGTTGTGATGTGACTTGATGCCAAAAAAAAAAAAAAAAATGGGGATGTAAATACTTACTTAAAAGGCAAGGTATGCTTAGAGTTCTTTAACTTCAACCGCAAACAGAAAAAACTCGCTAAGCAGCTTCTGAATGGATTTTATAACGCTGACTCAATTGGCAGAGTTACATCTAGGACGTAAGTAATACCGTCATACTTACAATTATGTATTCAGTCACCCTTGAAAGCTTGCCTGCCTAAACACCAAGCTTGTGCAGTAATTTCCCTTTTAATCCAAGCTTTCCATCTCCAATCCCCAGATGAGATGACACGCAATTAAATGGAGGGAAGTCCTCTATCAGGGATTTGTGGGTCTTGCCGACTTTCATGCATTCCTCCAAGCAAAAGGACAATTCTATTTCCTTTAATACAAAAAATAGGACTCATTTAAAACGAAATCCAAGCAGGGAATTCTAAGCAGAGAAGAGATAATAAGACGGCGTATTTAATATCGGCCAGACCGAATCTGAAGTGCTAAAACAAGTCTGTAAATTAATGATATGAACCCATCATCACTGAGACGCTGTGCTCAGAAGGAATCTGGAACAAGAGGCAGGAAAAAACTGTAGCGCACGGGGAACAAGCCCTCCCAGCCGGGAGCTCTTTGATGAGTCCAGTGGGAGGACAGTGACAGGGAGGGAAGGCAGGTTACCTCGCAGGTTACCATCTGCCTGCCTGCCAGCCTGGCACACAAGGCTGAATCTCAAATTCCTGCGGGCCTTGGACCTCTGGGAGGGAGGCGAGCTGGCTGGATGTTCCTCCTCACACAACCGCCCTCCCATTTCTCTATCTGTCTCTCTCCATGTTTGCAGTGCACACCTGGAGGCGGCAGCCAGGATCACAACCTCTTTCCTCATCCCATGTAACACTTGCCCCCACCCATCTTTGGCGACCCAACATTCCTAATTGGTCACTGCCAAGTCAAATATCCGCCTCTTCTTTGAACAGCGTTTTGATCCCTGCTTTTCACTGGACGCAAATAAAAAGAAAAAGGTTTTTTCCCGAACTGAAGTGAAATATTCACAGCCCCTACCTTCCAGTGAGCAACATTGTTCTTATGTGTGACAAACCATAGAGATAGAAGCAGTGCATTGCTGGGCAGGGGAATGAAAATTATACATTTTAGGGCCAAATCAATTTTCTGCAGCAATTGCAGAACATTGAGACGTTTGTGTCTGTTGGTTAAGCAAATTTAAACACTGTAACCTTTGCAAGTTTAAAAGAAAATAGCTCAGGCGAAGTTAAATTGCAGGAAGAGTGTCTCTAAACTGTCAATATCAGTTTTCAAGCCTTACCACAAATCTCAACTGGGCGGCTAGGAACTCGGGATGATTACGGTCCTGCTGGCAAGTGAACCTCTGAGCCAGTCTCAAGCCTTTTGAACACTCATTTGAAATGCAGTTTCGACCTTCGTTATGCACTATATATCATTCTACCAATTTAGTAAAATTCACTGGAATGTATTCAAAAGTTCTGGTCTTTTATTAAAAACTTGTTTTCTATTCCCGTAGGGAAACTTAACCTTGTTATAGCTCATATTATCCTAGTGGCTAAATGCATGCAGGACTTCAGCAATTTTAAAACACTTTGTAGAGTGCAAGAATACCAGTTGTGCACCCGTGCAGCTCCTCCGGGACCCAGGAGCATCTCTATCCGAGTCCAGCAAGTGGTTAAATGACCCACGCCTTCATATGCTTACAGTTGTGCCATAAGCTTTGCATTGCCTCAAGATGGATTGAACAATGCTCCATGAAACTGTTTCACAACTTTCTCCCTGACCTGGTATTTACCCCGATGCTTTTGTTGACTTGTTCACACACAAATGTAGTCATTTTAGTTATTGGGTGACTTGCTGAAGGCAACAACTGGACGTCATTTCATTAAGTGGTATTAGAGTAAAAGGCATTGCATTGAAATGCGAGCCGCAATTTCTAGATTTCTGTTTGGCATTTTTTTCTTTTTTAAACGCATCATTGTTTTTTCTTTTTAATACTCTTTATAAAGTCTCTTCTGTAAATATTTATTACAGTGGGACAAGATGAAGAACAAGATTCAGCCTATAATGATTACTTTTCCAGGGCACTGTAATTAGATGCATGGTTGCGTCTCATTTTTTATTCATGTTAATTACTCTGTCGCTGATGTTTACCAGGCCAGAATAAAAACAAAAACCAACAAGCCTGCAGTTTAAACGGAAAAAGACAAGATAACACTCAACCAGAAGAGGCTGATTTAGAGCTAAATGACAAACAGCCGTTGTTTTGATGTCAGTCTTTTTTCTTTTTAAGTCTCACAGGGAAGTTGCAGAGCCGAAATATTGACGCTCGGCTGCTGACAGGAGATCAGCTGAAGATCTGACTGTCTAAAGTGATCGTTTTGCAGCAGACTCCAGATGCTGGTCCAGATCTACGCTGAGATTCATCCCCTCCTCCTCTTCTGCTCAGGCTCGTAAAAACTTTCCCTTAACGGACATTGCTGTCTGATCTCACCCCTCCACTTTCCAGGCAGGTTGAGCTGGTTGGAGAGCAGATGGAATGTTTGTCTGTCGTCTCTTTGCCAAACCTGTTTTAGGCCGTAAGATTACGTGGTGCCCGGCTTAGTTCTGTGCTCATGTGTACTTCCTACAAATACTTTGAATTAATACATAGCTTGAAACCTTTATCCCCTTTTGGTGGTGGCAGAATTACGCTGAGGGAATGCTGTTTTTTTAAGATATACATTTTTCCTGAAGCAACCTCAAACATGTAAGAAGGGATTCTCGTTGTGGTAAGAGGCTTACAGCTATACATCACCCTGGGAATACTATCCATGGTCAAACACGGGGTCAGAATGATGATGATGAGTTGATGGATGAAGGAGGATGAAGCTAATGAGAGCCTATAGAGGCTGCAAAAAATCTGAGACTGGGGTAAAAAAATCTCCTTCAGGGGAAGGACCTTTACCCCCCAGCCAGAGCTTCCATGAACCAAACATGTTTCAATATGTTGCATTCTTTTGATCTGACTGAGGTTGAGCAATTCTGTATATTGAGTGAGAGGTATCTATGTCTTTATAAAAATATCCGCACATCTACTCCAGATGAGCAAATCTGGAAGATTTATCCCAAAAGACCTGAAGCTATAATCCCAGGGAAGGGGAGGAGAGTAAAAGTCATCACGTCTCTGTATATAATAAATGGATCCAACAAGGAGGAAGATGTAATCAACTTTTTTTGTCATCATTTCTATATTCCTTCCTCTCATCTAAGGTTAGATGTGGGCTGCCTTATACTCACCGGCTCTCCGAGGAGCCTGCAGCACAGACGCGTCTCTGACGGCTGCAGCCCATCTCTCAGCCTCCCGCAGGTTGACCAGCGGGTCCCGGTCCCGGTCGACCCGAAAGCGCAGCTCCACCCTCCCCCGGGCCTCCCCGGCGCTCACCCAGCGCCGCTTGAACTGGTAGAAATACGCCGTGAAGTAGGCGGCCGGGTCGGCGCCGTCCGACCGTCTGTGCACCCGGCAGCCGACGCAGTCGCTGAGGGCGAACTCCGCCTCGGAGCCGCCGGCGGACGGGGAGCTCCTGCGGACCCGGAGCGCGCTCTCCGTCAGGCTCAACAAGCAGCGGACCCCGTGGCGGAGACCGTCGCCGAACTCTCCTTGCAGCGTGACCGGTTTGCCGCTGCGCTCCCGGGATGGATCCGGCGCTCGAGCGTTTCTCTCCATCCCGGACGCCCGAGAGTGAGACGCGTCGGCCGGCTGCGGTACAGTTTTGAACGGGACCGGGTGCAGCAGGTCTGGCTCGTCGGCTCCCCCTGCTGTCTGCCGGGGGGATTACAGCAGATTGAACCGCAGGTTTGTCTCGACTCTTTTTTTTTTAGGAATGTTGCATTTTTTGCAGCCTTTGGTGAAGCTTTGATGGATCAACACAACATTTTTAGAAGCTTATTTTAGGTTTAGCACATGGAAATATCTCAAAACAGTGGACTTTTAGTGAGTTTCAACTTCCTGGGTCAATTTTTATTATTTTGGATGCTGCTTATATTTGGCCTGGTTGTGTATTAATACTAGAAGTCCCAGAGACGGGTCATTTAACATTTCTACCTTTGGAACCCAGAGACGGGTCGAATGACCTGATGGATTTTAGCTAACATCCTATAATCACCGTCTGTTGTTCTGTAAATAAGGCCATTACTGTCGCACCACAGGAGGTTGTTGTTTTCCATTGAGTTTAGCCATTTAGTTTCTAGTTAGTTCTATTCAGTTTACTGTATTTGATAATATAAAGACTATACATATTGTATTCACTTTAGTTTTATTTGAGCAAAAAAGCACTGAAACAATGAATCATTTTTTATATATTTTAAATAGAGAATTTGAAATTTTAGAGCAAGGTACAGCTGTGAGTAATGACCAGAAGCATTTGTGTCTAAGTCAAGAGGACTGAAGTTTCAGTGTGAAAAATATACAAAAGAACAACTGTTATTTGTTTCCATGCTTTTTATTTTTTGTTATAAAAATAATAAAAAAGATACAAGGAATAAAACAATTCCACACATATTTACAATAGGCTGCAGTGGGGGGCTGTATGTGTGTGTGTGAGTGGCATTTCAGCACTCACTCAGCAGTCTGTCTGCACTGTCGGACATACCTGGCACTGCCTGGGTATGTCCCTGGTACAGTTGCCAAACGTGTGTTTGTAGCAGTCAACACATCTCTCAGTTGCACAATTGTTCGTGCATCGATGGTTGACCTGACACTTCGCCCTTTTTCCAGGGCTGGGTGTGGAAGGTTGTTGCCGAAGGAGTTTCTCCTTGCGTGCCTTCTTTTCACTCACATGAGAGTCACCTAACTCTTTTGCAAGCTCAACCAGGAAGTCCACCCGTCTCTCCTGCACCTCAGTGCATGCCTGATAAAGAACTTGCGCATTCAGTGCTGTCATGTCAATCATGTTGTAGAACACGGCGACTGGCCATCTCCGTGTTCCTGCACGCACGCTGTACTCCCGCACCATCTGGTCCATTACATCCACACCGCACTTTGTGTGGTTGTAATGTGTGACCGTGTTTGGCTTCCTTTTGTTGGTATCCTCAGTCTCAACCACGCTGTGCATGCTGCTGAGAATGTAGACGGCCTTCTTTCGTTTGGGTGCATACACTGTCAGTGTGGCACCAATGGTTGAAAACACCTGAGTGGTGAATTCAGTGCGGTCCATCTGTCTAGTGGATTGAGGAATTTCCCGACGACTCTTGT
>JAVLVB010000004.1:1819102-1871527 GCA_032876305.1 Orestias chungarensis
TGGAACCTTGGTCACCCCCCGCAAGATAATGACTGAAATAAATGCCATTAGTTCCGGGAGATCCATGAACCAATCCACCTGCTCCGTGTGACGTGCATGTTGAGTAGTCCATTCTTGAATGCTACGAAGCATGTCAAGAGTGATAAAACAGAGGAAGCTCTGAAGGCGACTCCGGACACTTTGTCTGGCCTTAGCCCTGTGCTTGCCACCTGTAGGGCACGGTTCTATTGGGGTGAAATGGAGACGTTTCCCCACTTGTACTTCACGCCACACTGTGCCATCTTTTGCGGTCTCTGTCGGCTCACTCGCCAACCGAGCTCTCTTTTTTGGTAGAGTAGGAGTCTCCTCATCTGCAAGATAAATTATTTCAAATTAACATTTTGTTTTGGTTCTAAATAAAAAAGATAGTCAAGGAATAAAAATAGGTAATTTGAAAAATCTAACCTGAAGACAGCTCAGAGTCCGAATCCGGTTGAAGGACTACGTCTTCTCCATCTGAGTCACAAGGGTTGGTGTTGCTCAGGATCAGTTCCAATGCCTGTTGAGTGGTGACCCTTCTCTGCATTTTGTTTCTTGTGAACAAAATGCACAGATTAATCACACATGTGTGATTAATCTGTGAAAATTACCGTGCACTGTGATTTTATTTTCAAGGTTTCTTTATGGTATTTTGGTAGTGGAAACTAAGACATAATGAGATTTGCTGGTGTTGGTCCAGTGTGGTTTACCAAGTAAAATGTAAGGCAGATGTCTCCAGAGTGGATTTTAAAGCACTTTAAACCTCTTGGAGATACTACTTGCAATTTCCAGAATGACCTGGCTCTGGCTCACACATTAACGAAGTGTATCTGCTTTAGGTAGCTTCGTGGGCCTCAAAACTATGGAGCATTGGGAAGAGGAACAGAGACATCTGACGACAGGAGAGCTGAAGATTACAATTTAAGCAATCTGGCCATTGCGTCGTGGTCATCCACTGCAGGCTGATGTCATTTCAAGGACGTGTTTGACCCTTTATCTTATGCAACATTTTCAACCAAACCTTTTTTTTTGCTCCACTCAATCTTTCATGAATATGCATGCATGTAGAAATGTTAATAATCAACTACTTTGGAAAGTTTTTTTAGCCTTACTACTTGCTTACTTTACTTTATGGGGGATTCTTGTCTGAAGGACAGCCATAAACACAGTTTTGCTTATTACTCTACAAGTTCACGTTTCTGCATTGATATCCTGTTTCTTATATAATAAATAAGGATGTGATGTATGTTAGTCATTTTATTTTATAGTGTTTTTTAGTTTATTCGGGTGTTGCTATAAGGCCTAATAATTATTTTATTAGTATTCTGTATATCCATATAGCATGATAATTTTATTTTATGAAGGAAAAAAAAATCCATTGATTTTGTTGTACCAACATTGGTAAATAATTTTAGACACATTTTCACATTTGTCTTTATGAAACTGCTGATGAAAAAGAATATCAACTTAAAAGGTTGGTAAAACAATTTTTTAAATTGGAATTTTTTTGTTGTTGCAATTAATTATTTTTTTTGATTCAGCAAAAAAAACATATTTGTAATTTTGTTATTTCTAATGAAAACGTCAGAAATCACGTGATTCGTAACGTAGTAGTATAAATCCGCCAACATCGCGAGACTTCAGATACTTAGCTAATATAAATTCGCCAACATCGCGAGACTTCAGATACTTAGCTAATATAAATTTGACAACATCGCGATATTGCAGATACTGAAAAACGATGCATTTAAAGATATTGGAAAAGAAATGGGATGTTCACTTTTTGCAGATGATGGAGCTGTTTGGAAAAGAGGGGAAAATGTAGATTTAATTGTAAAGAAATTACAAGACGTTATTATTAAAATAGAGAAATCAGCCTTGCAATGGGGATTTAAGTTCTCAGTTGCAAAAACAAAAGTAATGATATTTAATAAAAAAATAAAAATAAACAAGGAAATAAAATTAAAATTATATAACCGAGAATCAGATTAAGTAAATTGTATAAAATATTTAGGACTATAGTTTGATGAAAAACTAAAATGGAATATACATATTCAAAAACTTATTGATAAATGTAAAAAAAGTTTTAAATATTTTGAGATGCTTGGCTGGCAGTGACTGGGGAGCAGATAGAAAATCACTAAAACAGGTTTACACAGCCATGATCAGGTCTAACTTAGACTTTAGGTGTATAGTTTACGGTTCAGTGGCTAAAACACATTTGGTTAAATTAGACATTATTCAACACCAGGCACTAAGATTATGTACTGGAGCATTTAAAACCACACCAACAGCAGCAATAGAAATAGAAATGGGAGAAATGCCGTTAGATTTAAGAAGACCAAAACTAGAAATAAATTATTGGTTAAATTAAAAAGAAATACATTTGATAACCCAACTTGGGAAATTTTAATTCCATTTTGGTAAAAAGAAAAGAAAGAAATTAATAGTTTTGGATGGACAATTGAAAAGAAATTAAAATAATTTAAAATGAATGATTTAGAAATTACTCAAACAACACCAATATCAATTATACCACCATGGATTCTACCAGAAGCAACAATAGATATGTCAATATTAGAAAAGAAACAAGATTAATCTTACAATGTAGATACTTATTCATTTCATACATTATTCAGAATATAAAATATAGGTTTAATGGTTATATTTGTCAGGATTCTAGCACAAATTGGAGTAGAAGGAAACGAGAGGGCAGATAAAATAGCAAAGAGGGGAATTCAAAATCCTTTAAAATCAATTAGTTTTACAGTTAAATTAAGTAAATCTGAGGCAAAGAGTATTGTTAAAGAAAAATTGATGGAAAAATGGCAAAAAAGGTGGGATGAAGAAAAAACAGGAAGGTGGTTTTATAAAATTCAGAAGAGTTTAGAAGAAAAAAGAAATGGTAGAAGAAATAGAAAGGAGGAAAGAGTAATAACACGGTTAAGGTTTGGGCATACAGCACTAAATTATACACTTTTTAAAATGAAAAAACATAATACTGGCAAATGTGAACACTGTGGAGCGTTAGAAACAATTGAACATGTTATATTAGAATGTCGTGGGTATGAAAGAGAAAGAAGTTATATGAAGAGGAAATTTGAACATATTAAAGAGAAGATTAATTTATTAAATTTATTGAGGAAGAATTTGGGGAGTAAACAAATACAAATAGTTATTAGATATTTAAAAAGGACAAAATTATTTCATAGAATTTGATTATAATAGATGTGTGTGTGAATGTATGAATGATATAGAGGGGTAGAATAAATAGTTATGTATAAGTGTGTGTGTGTGTGTGTGTGTGTGTGCGTATATATATATATATATATATATATATATATATATATATATATATATATATATATATATATATATATATATATATATATATATATATAGAGTATTTATTTATAGACCATCACGAACCACACTCCATACCAGTAAGTGGCGGTAATGCTACTATAAGTTTGTTGCCAACCGCCAATAAAATCCAAGAAGAAGAAGAAGAGGAAGGAGAAGAAGAAGAAGACTTCAGACACTTGTGGGCTCCGCGTGCTAGGAAGAGGTCCAGCTGGTGAACATGAGCGTCTTTGTAATGACTTTAGCTATCCAGTTGAACTGGTTTGATAAAGTGAGCTACTCCAGAGATGATCCGCCATGACCAGGTGCTTTTTTTTAAATAACTGCCACGACTTTTTAATTCAAAAGTCGGTTTAGTAGAAGAAACACGTGCCGCTGTTAGCTAGTTGCTAGCCCGGCTACCACGTGGTGCCAGAATGAATGAATATTGAAGAATCTGCTTATTTACAGGTCTCCATCTGAAGATGTCGTGAGAGATTTTGATAAACAATTACTTCTGAGAAGGTAAAAACCTTACTTGACTCACCTGTGATATTTTTCTTCATCTGCAGTACATGTGATGAGTTTGTTATCCCTGTCTGAAAAACAAAGTGTGGAATAATGTAACATCTGATCTACTGCTGGGTGATTAGTGATTGGGGGGGAAATGTTCTTGATCAAAGATAAATAATGCATTGTTTTATTGCAGGGCTGTGGCGATGATTCCTTTAACACGCCTGAAGTCGAGTCAGGATTTCTGAGGACATTAAGAGGTAAATCGTTTGAGATTTGTTTCTTACTTGCATATATGCCGGTGATGATAAAAGTTATCCCTGTCTGAAAACAATTTCTTTGTGGAGTTATGGTAACCTGAGGCTTGGATCATATAGACTTGCATCATATTTATGTTAATGTATGAAATCATGTTGTGGTAATATTATTGTTACCTTTTTAATAGATGGAACCAATACGATGACAAAAGACTGGTTTGGAGGAATCGGGAGGAGAGAAGCTGAATCTAAATTCGAAGCAGAATGTTGGAATAAATGCAACTTGTATTGTAAAAAATATTTTATTAAAAAAACAATGTACAAATCTTGAGATGCCGATTCAGTATTTATACTCTGTGTGTGTGTTTAGCCTGTAGGGTTTTTTCTTTAGATTTTCTAGAAAGATCTGTTCCTCCAGGAGAAATTCACGGTCCTGTGGGAGAGAAGATGTGAAGCCTGGGGTTAATAAAACTGTAGAACGAAATTTTAATTGTATGGAAGAAAATGCAGTTTTTGCGGAAAAATTTAAATTCCAATAAACATTAAGTTGTCTCAAATGTTGACAGTTCATGGTTCTGCAAGCATGTGGTTCTGTTAAGTTTGTAATGTTACTGCAATATAATGGTTAAAGCTTGGGGGGGGGGGCTGACTTTTAGTTATCTATCCAGTCAGTTCTATGTGCTCATCATTGATCATGAGTCTTTCAGCCGGTGGATTTGAAAACCAATCAGGCCATTAGATATATTAACTTGATTGTAAAGCTGTGTATGCATTTAAAAAAAAAGTAAATTCTGTAATTTTAGGTAGGAAAGATGAACCAGGTACCTTTTCCGCTGTGTATTTCCACAGAGCCAGACTTGCCTCCAGAGTCATGGACTGATGGTTGTTGGCAAGCGAATTTGAAGAATTATTCTTGACAGACGTCTCTGCGGTCATTGAAATGGAGTCTACGGAAGAGACAAAAAAATTACTTTTTTGCAAGAAGTGATAAGTATTTTAGTTTTTGATATTCAGCCAAACCTGTTAACATTGGAGGAATAATCTGAGGTAAAGGTGATGTAATGGGAAGTTCTCTAAGCCTTTCTGCACCCTCCTGTGGATGTTTTACTTGCATGCGCTCCTGAAACAAGATTTTTATTTAATATCTAAAAACAAAAGAAAGATTTGGAGGTTGCCGTTTTGTACCATGACACACTTTTAGGATCCGCTGCTCCAACTGCCTCAGGTTCTCCGTTTGACTCTGGATATTTCTGAGTCGAGCCTCATGCTCGGACTCAACACATTTCGCTTCACACAGCGCTCGTTCACCCTCCTCGTGCTTCTCGGCTGCAAGCTGCGAAAAAAAAAAAAGTTAAATAAAAACTGAACACTTTAGCAGCCTACGGCTCGGAGTACAACGACGTTACCTTGCTGAAGGCCTCGACCTCTTGGGCCCGTGTTTTGAGTCTCAGAGCCATGCTGCTGGTCGTCTCCTTCTCTCGCTCCAGTTCTTCCAGTAGTCTCGCCAGAGTCTCTTTCTCTTGCGTCATGGCCAGCTCCTTCTGTTTTAGTTCAGCCATTTGAAGCTTCAGGTCGGCCTGTTCCTGCAAATGAGATGGAACATATTTATGGAAAGCTGGATTTCTTCAAAGAACTGGCCTGATAAAGCGGAACAATAGTGAACTCACCTGTACCAGAGTGAGCATGGATCCTTCTCTCCTCTCCAAAAGGCTGCTGACCTCCCGCTCAGCTCGGTCATTCCTCTGTTTCTCCTGGGCGTGGAAGTGAGCCCACTCTGCTGCCAGCTTCCTCCTCTCCTCTGCACAATGTTGCATCACAGACTTCTGCTCCTCCAGCAATGAACTCTGAAAGGCACAGACACTCGTAGGTAGCAGACATGGTGAAGTTTTAAAGCACCGCTGCTGCTTTGGCCACAACACTGATGCTTGTCGTTCTCACCTTAGCTCTCTCTAGCTCCTCCCTCTCCATGCTCATCTGCATGGTGAAGACCCGCCTCTCTTCCTCCAGGCCTCTCTGCGTGGACTCGGCCTTGGCCTGCTCCGCCGTTACCTTCCAGCGTTCCTGAAACAGATTAAAAACTAGCTTCACGTGGATTTAGATTTAATATTTCGACCCTTTGCGGAACCGTGAACTATTGAAGTCTACAGATCTGGTCTGGTCCTGCCGCTCACCTTCTCCAGCTGCCTTTGCTGCTCACCAATCTGAGTGTCCATCCTGGAAATGATTTCCTTCAGGTAAGCCCTCTCCTCCACCATGCCTTTCTGCTGCTGGGCCAGACGCTCCTGCATCACTGGAACAGTCGGAGAAAGACGTGAAGACAGGCACGTGCGGCATCAGAGGCGGATGTTTGGGCGCTTACCTCGGAGCTGCTCGTCCCGGTGCCGTGCCCCGTGCTCCAGGTTGTGGGCGGTGTTCTCGTGTGTGCTCTCTACTCGAGAAGAGAGCACCCCGAGCCGGGAGGAGAACTGCTCCATCTGCTCAATCACCCCTGCGAGTGATCTGAAAGGGACAAAATAGAAAAACTACTTTTTTTTTGTTCCTGTTTAGTAGAGTTCTCTTCCTGGTTGGGGGGGTCAGACTCTCTGCCTCAATTGGATTTCAAATATGTTGTTTAGACAGTTTGAAGCTACATCTACAGTAATAAAAGCTCTAATGAGATCTTTGCATTGAGTAGAGTCAGTTTTGGTGATTCAGGCAGTTCTATGGTACCTACCGTTAGACATGTCACACACAAAGGATACCCTTCTTATTATTTAAACCAATCTCATAAGCAGTTTCATGGGAAGATCTGTCTTAAGGCGAGAGATAAAAGATTGACTGTTTCTTTGCCCTCATGAGAACACTTAGAGGTAGGATGGAGTTTGAACAAAGCAGTCTTGATGAGGTAAGAAAATGTTCGAGTGCCATTTCTCTTTAATTATAGAAAGTAGAAAAGAACAGGGTTGATTGAGGGGTGTATCTGAGCTTACTATAAATGGAGACAATGGAATGTAATGACCGAATCTCACCTAGTTTGAGATGTTGCACTTGTAACGGCATCAATTTCTTCGTCCTTTAACATCTTCAGCCTCTGAAGTTGATCTTCGTGGTCTTTTTTCATCTCCAAGATAGATTTTCTAGAAAGGACAGTAGTATAAACGTAAAAAAAATACATTAATGATTATTGGTTGGTAAAATTCCTCTAACCGTTTCTGTTTTGGTCCTAGTTCACCTTTGAAGGTCCCGGAGCCTCTCCACCTCACGGTCTCTGTCCTGCTGAGCTTGGTCCAGCTTCCGGTGGTACTGATTCTGCAGCTCTAAGCGTTCCTGCTCGGCTGACCTTGTTAACGTGGCCAGCCGCCCCGTTAGCTCCTCGCACTGCAGAGCGGCACGCGTCTCCCTTTGGGCTGCCGACTCCTCCAGCAGCTTCACCCGGGTCCTTAAAATACACATCAAACGACATCCAAACCATTCAACGCGAGCGCTTCCACACGCTTCTTTAAAGGGAAAGACTTATGAATAAAAGCATTAGAATGCACAGTGCGGATTTTACTTGTGTGTGTTCTCAAGGAGCTGGATGTCTTGCTTGTGTCTCTGTTGGATGTTCTCTAGAATCATCTGGCTTTGGTCTCGCTCCAGCTGCAGCATCTTCACCTGGAAATGTCGAGTTCTTCTTTAGGGCACGCAGTGATCCCCGACTAACAAGGGAAAAGTTAGGCTTGGTACCTCTCCCTCCAACTGGATGATGCGAGCTTGTAAAGCCTGACACTCTCCGCGCTGTTGCTTCTTGTCTTGCAGACTGTGCAGAGCTTCTGTGTCAACAGTGCTGCCCAAAGCCATCAGCTGAGTCTGCATCATCTTTAGAAGAAGAACAGGCACAATCAAGTACAAGACAGGGCAATAATTAAGCTCTTCAAGCAGAAGAAGCTTAAACTGTCCTTACTTGCTGTTGTAGAAGCAACTGCTGCAGACTGTCTGCTGTCAATGGCACCTATTCAAGAGAGACAGCTTAATATAGTTTGCAATCAAACAGTTCATGTGAAAATAGTGGCAATACCTGTTGTTGGACAGTTGCCCTTGTACCCTTTGTTTGCATTTGTGACGGACCTGCAAGAATAAACACAAGCATACCAATAATCACTCAGAGGTCTTAAAAATATAGGTATTATTTAAATAAGAATATTAAAAGAAAAAGCAGCAATGCCATAGTAACATAACAACCGCACATTTTAATTTATTCATTTTGATTTTATATGATCAACACATAGTAGCTTATAAAACAGTGTTTGAATACAGCGGTGTATTCAGGGTAATGGTTTTTCATGTTAGACAAAAACATCAGGGCTAGGAAGTACCCCAGTAAAAAGAGCCATGTATTGCTTTCTTTTACAGAGTTTCACCTGAAGCCGGTTCCTTCTGCCCATCGAAATTCTCACTTGACTTTACTTGGCTGAACCCAGACTGAGGAGGACTGTTTCCAGCACCGGAACCTACCAAAAGACTGTTAACCTGAGGGGGGCGATCTGGGGAGTGAAACGAACAGAGCGTTTGATGAACTGGAAGGGCTGCTAAGGATGAGGCTAACATGGAGGTAAAGTGATGCTGAGCAGTGGGAGTAAATGTGTTTACAGATGAGGAGAGATGGGGAAAGAACAATATTACCTATATGGGTGAGAGGAACGTCCCAGGAGGAAAACAACCAAGAATGATTATTTCTGATGGTGAGATTTTATTTGGTTCGATTTAAACAGTCGAAGAAAGGCAGAGAGGTAAATACCTTTGTTTGGCTTCTCCTCTCTGATAGGGGTGGAGTGAGCTGCCGGGCTGAAACAGGAAACTTTTTATAAATGATATTCAGGAAGATCTGATCTGATGTCTTTTTTTAAACATAATAAAAAATAAATAAATAAACTTACAAAGAATCTCTGATCGATGTGAAAGATTCTCCTCTGTCTCCAAACGTTTGCGTCTTGTCTTGCTTACTGAAAAGAACAACTGTTGTGATGTTCAACTCAATCTTTAATCTCAGCCAGATTGCTGCTGTGAAAACTTAGAGCGATACCTAACGACCGACTCGGTCCGTAGAGAGTCTTCCTGCTTGGAAGCTTTTGCCTCCGACAGAGCTTTCTTCCTGCTAAGCGCCCCGTCCAACCAGTCATCCACCTCCGCCTCCTCCTCGTTCCTCTTGCTTTTGGAAACCTCCGATTTACTCTGTTCTGAGTTTGCAGGATCCCCTGGCACTTTTGCGATGGGTGCAGCTGGGCTTCTGGTGAACGAAGACTTTCTCTCCAGTGCTGGAGAGGAGGAAGCTTTCGGAGACACCACCGAACTTTTTGCGGCTTTGGAACTTTCCTCTAAATACTCAAACTCGTCATTCGACGTGAGGCCGAGCCACTCCGCCGAGCCTCGGTGTCGGCTGCTCGTCGGGTTGCTGGGTTGTGGTTTCTTCTCTGGGGTGGAGACTCTGACATCTTCTGTAGAAAATCTAACCAAAAAAACATGAACGTTTTCACTAGAAAGCTTTCCAAAAAAGATTTAGTTTTTTTTAAAGTAAAAAAGTATAAAGAGGGAGGGATGGATGGTACATTTATTATTTTTTCATACTAATCTAGAAATAAAATTAATTAATAAAACTAAATTACATGTCAAGATTTCTGGTCTTGAACGGTTATTGAGTTGGAAAGATTCTACTTTAGCTTTTTTGTGTTTGCTTGTTAACTAGCATAACAATGACCCACATAATTTTAATGAGAACAAAATGTACATATGAATAAATTAAAAATTTGCATTGAATTTTGTCCTCTCCTACTGCATAAAGGCTGAACAGACCTGACAGATTGTCTGCGGGACTGGCGCCCCTCCGGTGCGGACGCAATTGTGGGCTGATAGAACCCATATGTGAGGTCGTCGTCACCAAAGGGATCTGACAGACAGGGACACGGCTTTCACTTAAATATCTGGAAACAGCAACTGTTTACGAATTTTTCGCCGATGACAACGGCAATTTCCCCCCCCACCTTTTAGACCAGAGCTCTGCTTCTGTTGCTTCTCGTCGTCCCTCTCGCCTTTGGTTGGTCGAGGTGAGGTGGAGGCCTCCAGAATATCTTGGATTCTGGTACGAGGCCTCTGAGGGCCGTCGCTCCTGGAAATTATAAAAGAAAAGATAGGAAATAACGTTTGGGATTAAACCGAGTAAAGTGAAATAGAAAAAAAGACTCTATATGTACTATCAGTTCTGAGCTGCACACCACAGCCCAAAGGCTCACACTAATTATTTATCGTGTGAGAACTATAAACAAGGAGAACAAAAGGAATGAGAAAGAAAGACGAAAACTGAGCCTTTACGTCTCCTTGGAAGACCAAAGTGGTGCCTCCTTTTTCTTGAAATTGTCTTTATGTCTCTCAAATCCAAGTGACTCGAGCAGATCATCCTTGTCTTCTTTTTTAGATCCCTTCGCTGATAAAAAGAGAGAAACAATCCGACCTCACTGTTTGCTCGACACTGGAGGGGAAAAAAACCCTCGACAAGTATGCAGCTTACTCGTTTGGCTGCCTGGGATGGGAGATGCTGATGCAGGCAGCGCAGATTTGTTAAGCGTGCTCTTTCGGGGTGTAGGTTCAGGCCTGGTTTCTTCTGGAAGCAGGTCGTCAAGCGTATCAGCCAGGGGGTCGTCTGGATCTGCAGAAGTAAGAAGACTCTTGAATAATTAATCATGCTTGTTCAAATCAAAGTGAAAAGCAGTAAATGAGATACAGAGGCCTACAACCTTTCCTCTTTCACAAATCAAGAAAGATCCCCATTAGATTATTATTAAACGCACTCACCAGACGTGAATGAATACTGCTAATAATGCCTACATGGGTTTACAACAAAACAAACATTAAAATGAAGACAAACTCTAATAGAAGAAAATATGAAAATGGGAAAAACTTTAAAAAAAAAGAAAATTATGCTAACTACGAAATTCACAGAGCCTTCATGAGGGACAAACTGATGCCGTCCTTGAGATGTTCACAGATTTATCTAAAGAAACTTGGAATGTGAGCTTCATACTATATAAAAAAAAAAGATTTTTGATTTGTGAAAAGTCTTTTCAAAATCATTGAGGTCTAATCCAGTTTAGCAACATTGAAATCAGACAGAATTCTGAAACTTGTTAATGATCCGCCAAAGTGGGTGGTGTATCAATTTTAAGCAACATTGCCGTTTACTTTTTAAGCATACATTTTTTCAGTTAGGCAGGACTGTCTGAGACTCGAGACATGGAGTTCAGGTCTAAAGCAACGCTTTTATTCATCTTGTAAAAAGTCAATAAAACAGTAGAAACAGCTTAAAATGCCCACCCCTCCGTTAAACAGCCTGTGATGTTACTGATGAAACAATGTTTTTGTGAAATGAAAAAAATTGAAAGCAATGTTTGGATCTTAAGCTTAAAAAGTCTCTTTCTAAAATATTCATCCTCCACAAATCTGACAAAAGAGTAGTTAAAAAAGCTTTTATTCTTTCCTTCCCACAATAAAGATATTAATAACTTTGTATTGGTCACATGCAAACCCTATAAAATACATTGAAATTATTGGCAATTGTTCTAAAATGACAAACTATTTATTACCTCCGTTCCTGATCAGAGGCAATGACTAAAGTAAAGCAAAGCTGAAAATCAACAATACCTACACTGTATGATAAAGTCTAATCTTATCCTGACATTAACACTCACTCACCAAAGAAATCATTGTGGTGATGTGCTGAGGATGAGGAGGCGGCCCTTGCCTTCTTCCCTTCTCCTGTGGCCTCATCTGAGAAAAAAAAAAGGGGAGACGAGTCATTCTTTGAATGCTCCGACGAACTTTAAAAATGGTCGGTAACAGGAACGGAATAACGAGAACAATGTTTTATGCAAGAAACATGCCGTCTCCAATTACCTGCTCCCTCAAGATTAGCGTTGGTTTCTAACGCCGTGGAGTTTTTCGTTGGCTCTTCATTCCCAACTGACTTTGTTTGTTCGGGAAGCTTTTTCTTGAATGGAAACAGGTCAGCCTCTAAATCATCCAACCCCTGAGGAAGGAGAGTGAACTTTAAGCAAGGCACAGAAAGCACAATGGGGTGAATTCAGGCAGTACAATTTTGATTCTAATCTACCTTCAGGTTCTTTAGTAAGTCGCTGGGATCTGCCTCGGAGACATCCGAGCCCTAAAACAAATATAACATTAACCATCACACACAGGCAGGTAAAAATTCCTTTTTAATTAGGATGTTACCTCAAAGTCCAAACCATCCCTCCTAATGTCATGCGACTCTCCACTAAACACGAGGGGAAGAGATGAGAAAGCAACAACAGAAACCAATAAGGTGGAGTTTTTAATTTACTTAAATTAGGTATGAGGTTCCAGGATTCCTTCGGCTTACACATTTACGCGTCCAACACCAGCGCCTTTCGGTCGCGCCGTTTGCCCTGAAAGATAATTTATCCAAACAACTCATCATGGCAAACCTAGTTATCCTCGATGGAATTACTGGGGTAATAATCGGAACAACGTCACTTGCCTGTATCGTTCAGTAAGCTGTCGAGGATGTCATCGTCTTCAAACAGGCCTTAAGGAAAACCGAACCAAAAGACAATTGTCTTAGAGTAATTGTTAAAGCAGCCTATAAGTGTGTGTATATATATGTTATATATGTTTGTGTATAGATAGATAGATAGATAGATAGATAGATAGATAGATAGATAGATAGATAGATAGATACATAGATAGATACATAGATAGATAGATAGATACATAGATACATAGATAGATAGATAGATAGATAGATAGATAGATAGATAGATAGATACATATTAAAAGATACAACAACATGGAAATATTACTGCAATAATTACTGTAATTGTTGAAGGATCTTTATGTTATTCAAAACTCATTCATTGGGTTAAAGGTCTGAAGTTTATGCTTTACTTTAAAAAACGGTGGTTTAGAGATACCATATATTTAAAAGGAAAGCAAGCATTAAAAATCATTGTCTGAACTTACTTTGGATAGCTTTACTCGTCGGCTTTGAAGGCTGAAGAATGACACAGAAAATAGCGAATGTTTACTTTATTTACATTAACCTGCATGATAAACCTTCACACTTTTCAACTATACCAAAAAAAGAAGAGAAAATAAATATCAGGACAGCCTACACGAAATGTCTTTTATAAAGGAACAACAAGAGTGAACTCACCATGATGGACCGTGGCTACGAAGAAAGATTTGCAGGAAGCTAACAAGCTAAAGCTAGCTAAATCTGGTGTGGCGTCTGCCGTTACCCCTGGAAACCAAAACTGTCGCTCCGCACAGCGGTTTATTTTATGTCAGCGACCAAAATTAGCTACGAACAGCGGCCCCCGTTCGCTGTGACATATAAAGACCATCGTTTTCTACCAGAAGGGTTTCCTAGGCGTTTCATTTTTGCCCTAAATGAGCCGACTTGAATCCTCGCCGTAAGTGTTAGCTTAGCTTACGCAGCTAATCTAGCAGAAACCTAACAGTTATAAGTCTTCATATTTAACAAATCAAGAAGGAAAAAAACACAATGAGGGCTTTATCTGAATAGTTTCCATTCATACTGTTAATACGTTATACCGGGTAAAGCTTGAGCTTCCTGTTTACTCTACCGGGCTGCATTGTGGGTAGTGTAGTTTTAATACATTTTTTAATCCCACAGAAAACAAGAATTTTTCTGGGGTAAAAGACTCTTTCACCACTAGGGGGCATTAGAACCAACAAAACAGTGGCAAGATAAAGCAGGTAATTGTACTCTTATTAGACTGTGCTTGATTGAGGGGCGCGACTTAATGCATCATTAAGTCACTGACCGGGGTTTTATGCGAACGACCAACACAAACCAACGCAAATCTACCTCCGTGTCTACATCAATGTTTAGGTGTTGACACAGATTTAGGCCTGCACTTTGATTGGCTCATTCTAATGCATTAATACACCTACATCCATTCCTAAAAAGCTTCTGTCCTGCAGCTCTTAGATCAGTTTCTGCTCCAAAAAAGCCGAATCAAAGGACACCAAACTATTTATGTGCGTTAATGGGGTATTTATTAGATTATAGGTGGGCGAGAGAACAAGCATCTAAAAGTTGCAAGGTGGCACCTCTCACGGTCTGGGCCTGGTCACCCCTGATCCAAGCAGTTTCTGTCTTGCTTTAGGATCCTCTCACTGGTAATTTGGTGACACACTGGTATCTCTTGTTTAAAAGCATCCCGACAGGATGATGGTGCCGCCACCATGTTTCCGTGATGGTGTGGTCAGCGTAATGGTTTAAAGGTTTGCAGTGTTTTCGATGCCAAAATATAAAGTCTGCTTACATAAAAGAAATCCAGTAATATTTGTGTTGGAATAAAGTAAACGTCTTGTACTCCACATGTTCTAGGCGGACAACATTTCCTCAAATGTGGTGTCTGGGCAATGTTCGGTGGATAATGCACAAGCTTTGTAGATGGTTTTTAATTTGCTTGAGTTGTGAAATGATTACATTCCCTCGTGATAGACATCGGTTTCTTTTATTTATTCAAGTTGTTCTTTACGCTCACCAGTGTTCCAGTTTCCTCAGACTTTCTGAGTCTTTCTTTAGGACTTTTATTGCTTTCATCCAGAGTCCAAGAAAAACTTGGAAAGACCTTCAAAAAGACCCGAAATGTATTCATCATTATAAGCTCTTTAAAAACATGACAACAAAGCCTGCCTCTGTGCTTCTGAGTTTCAGCAGATCACCAGAAAGAGGCATTCCACTGTTTCATTTATTCACGTGGAGTTCGGTGTGACAACAACGTTGAGCTGTAAAGTTCACAGGATGGTTCAGCAAAGTTCCTAACGTCAGCCACTTGATCTACATGTTGTTTCCCCAACACGCATGTTTATTGTAATTATGTTTTTCTTTTGTCAAAATGGCCATAATCAGAGGACTTATTCACTTATTTTTTCTTTAAATTATCTAGCACATATTTACAGTTTTTCTTAGTTTGTGGTGTCAGCTGAAACTTTTTTCCCCTGCTACCTTGCAGCCAGAATTCTGAGCACCTTTTGTGCAAAAATGTTAATCTATAGTAGTTAAAATAACACCCTCATTCATGTTTGAATGGAAACCCTGAGAAAAGAGACCTATTTATTTGCAAGCTACATGAGTACTGTTTTTTGATGTCATTTGTGTTTGCAGTTTTTCCCGCCTGATTCTATCCAGATTAATTTTTATTTTTTCAGATTACAATCCTCTACACCATTCAAGCAGAGTCCACAGAGGTGTGACGAGTCAGTTTTTTATCCCGTAATTTACAGCTAACTCTGACCTCTTTGAAATTAGGTTGCCATATAAGTCTTTTCAAAGATTAATAATGCCAAAGAAATAAACCTACAGTTTGTTCTTTGGCACAATAAGATAAAAGGGACCCCAAATTCTCAAAAAAAAAAAAATACAGAATAAAAACTTTTGTTTTTGTATTTTGCTGTGAATGCAAATGACAACATATTTTTTTACATTTAATTTCCCAAATCTTATTGAAACAATATCTTAAAAAAAAAAAAAAGTAAGAATAACTTTTCTAAGACTGTTATTTGTAAGTGATAATGTATATATGCCTGTGCGCTTTCTTTAGTCTCCATACCACCTGCTGGCCCAGGTGGTATGGATTCTGCAACCTGTTCCATCCGTTCTCCTCTATGGATTCCTTCGCTTTAACCATGGCTTTCTACAGAAGCCTTAACAAAACCTATCCTGTTTGAGATCACCTAACACTACCACTGTTATTTCAATTTGTTAAATGCAAGAATAATGAGAAATAGTCTTTGTTACTTTATTCCAATACACAGGTTGACACACTCCAAGATTACCATACCTTTAACTAAATAAAAAAAGTCAAAGATCAAGAAGCGAACTGTGAACCTCAATACAATTTTAGATGCTATGAAAGCAACATGTTTAGCACAAACACCGTGGTGTGATCAGAAAGGCGACATGAACGTGTTTTGGTGCCCAAAAATGCGGATCGGCACCATAATAAAAGCAAATACATGGAGAAGATGCTGATGAAATTAGAGGCTGAAGCTGGTAAGATAATTTTATTATCCACAATGAAACAAGCTGTGCCCCTGGTTGAAAGGACACTCGGGGAGTCACAAGCCATTACTCCAAAAGCGAAACTCAACTGACTACAGCAGCATGTGAGCCAGATTTACTAGCATCAGTTCGGTCAACAGGAATGGAGAAAAATTTCCAGAAAACTATTCCTAAAACCATATAACTAGATAGAGCCGCGGTATACAGTTTATTTAGCTAAGTCTAGTTTTTCTGTTATTTTGAAAAAAATGACATAAATTAAGTAACAAAATAATGTAAGAAGATGCAGAAAAAAACGACTATACTGTTATTCATTCTAGTATCAACTGGACTTACTTTTTTTTCCAGGAAGATTAGAACAAATCCATTCAACAAACAATCTTTTTTTATTTGAAGGATGTATTTTATTAGATTGCATTATTAGATTATTTGGTAAACTGAATTATGCATACCAAAGGCTCAAGTCAAAAAAAAATAATAAGTCATATATCACGAAAGTCCCAAGTTTTATGTGATTTAATTTATTCCAAAATCATGATAGAATTTATTTGAGTCTCTGTTGGGTCAAAGTCTTTTTAAGCATAATTTACACTTCTGGTTACCTTACAGTCATATATGACGAAAGAAAGTTTAGTTTGCCTTTAGAGTCAGAATAAAAAATGACTGTAATTGATTATATTCTGACGGAATGTTTTTTTTAAAGTGCACTTTGTAATTTCAGACACTTTCTATGCACAAGTAAGCAATATAGCTTCTTTAAACAAGAAAAGAAAAACAAAACATGATCTTTAGGTCATCAATAATTTATAATGGCTCAAATTCAGCATTTGTAAGGTCTTACTCTCCTAGTGGAATTTTATACCTATGCTGACATAGATTCTACTTCTCGCTTCGGGAGCAACAACCAATACTGGAGATCGAGGGTGAGGCCGTATAAAAACATTTCTCACTGTTTGTGTAGGCCACATTTTTTTGTACGCTCTCTTTGTGCAGAGTACATTGATGAGGAGCAGAGAACGGATCAAAAGGTTTAACCAGCATCAAAAGATACGAGCCTGGACATCCAAAGAGTCTGGAAAACAAAGACACACACACACACACACACACACACACACACACACAAACTATTAATTTAATTGATTTTGTAAAGCTTTTCATAAACACGTATAAAAATTGGACAACTTTAAATTATGCAATGTTACAGCCACACACCTTAACGTATTTTATTGCACTTTTAAAGTGTACAAACAACAATTAAGGTTTTTAATGTGTGTTTTTTTTTCTTCTCTCAAAGAAAAAACCAAAACCATCTTTCATTGCCTTAACAGCTTCTTGATTTGAAGGAAAAATTGTTTTCGATATTCTTAATTGCAAATTACATAAGCCTATCAAGGCAAAGAGTGTTATCCACACAGCATGATGCTGTTATCACCCGGTTCTGTGGGATTAGTAGGTTTGCAGCGATGTGGCGTGATGTTTTTTTTTTTTTTGTCAAATACTGTTGTTAACAGATCAATTTTGGTAAACGTTCTTTAAATGTCATGTGTGAGCCATACATGGTTTGTACTAAGTTTATAATGAGTTTTCCTTTACTCCCAATCGTAATCTTATCACTGCTGACTTTATACTCATATTGAAATGCAAACAGGTGGATAACCACCAGTGGATGGATGTTTATCTGAAGCATTTCCTAGAAGAGATTGTGTTTACCTTCTAAACACTCAAAAGCTCAATGTGGGGCTGTCGGGTTTCTCAAATGTGGTTTGAGCTTTTCTTGCTTCTTTTGCCTCATCCATCACATCGAAATAAACAAACAACATCGTCTCCGTTTTACACATTCGCCCCGGAATGCTAAGAGTTTCTGAAAAATGTTTTCTTTCCTCCCCCATTGAGGGAGGACTTCTTAGAAGGCGATGTGTTTTCCTCTCCTCTGTCATGGCAAATTCAATTACAGTTGAAGTTATCTCGAAAGGTCAAACAACAAGTTTGAATTTTTCATAACTCTCCGGTGGATAGCCTGTTCCAGGGAATACGTTTCACTTCAGTCAGGGTGAAATATGAAATGAGACTGCAGAGAATATTTTACGCATCCAAGATAATAAATTATTGCGCAGTTAAAATGAAATAAAATTTGCTTAAGTTCCTGCTTTGCATTTGTTTTATTCTTCCTAAATGATAATGAAGCTTTGAGGAAATGCAATGACAGTTTTATGCTTACTAATGTCCCAGTATTTTATGAGTTTAAATACCGCCAGATTAAGCCTTCTATTATGCTTTTTAAAAGATTAATGTAACTTTAATGCTGAAATGTTGTGTTGAAGAAGACGGCGTTGAACTGAGATGCCACTGTAAAACACAAATGAGACACATGTTTTTAGAAAGAATTTATCACTCTGACCCAGCTATAAAACATAATAATACTAAGTCATTAGTTATTTTAGGCAGAGTTTTTTGTCTTGTTTTTTTGTACAATTATTGGTTGGCTTATTGCTTCAGATTAGATCTATTACATCCTTTTGTTTGAAAGTGTGTTAGCACCAAGGTAATTCATTTATATCAACCCTGCAAAGAAATTACGGATTGTTGTTTGGCCTCTAAATCATTTAACGTAAAAGCCAAATGTGGGGCAAGCTTCTAGGCTTTTTTTTTTTATGCGTCTGTGCCACTGCAACATGCTCCGATGTTCCACTTTTGCTCTCCCCAGACAGTATTGGTTTTCATCTTTGAGTCTCGAAATCTCTTACATTTGGAATTTTCTCAATATCCATTTTTTTGTTCCCACATTTTCTTGATTAAGTGTGCAACTCCAGAACGCTTAAGGACAAGCAACGATATCAATCCAAAAGTGCTTCAGAGAGTAAGGAAAACTAGGAGAGTGTCTTGTTGCTTTTTAGGGTTTGATAAAGATGTTGTGGTTTGAATGAATTGTCTCTATTTGCTCTCTTACCCTTAGTTGCCGTCATTCTGGGTGTTCCGTTGTTCCGTTGCTTTTAATGTACGGCATTTCCATATCAGCGTCATTATTCTGCCTGTAAATATAAACATATAACATTATGCATATATTCAGTTCTGCACTAATAGAAGCCACTTCTGATACATTAAGAACAAAATATTCCTTCTTTCACCTTCCCCTTTGAACATTCACGCATTTTGGACATCAGTTTATTACAATGTCCAACAGAAAGTGATGCATAATTATGATGTTGCGGAAAATCATTCATAGTTTTGTTTCATTTGGTTGTTATCTCAGGTTATCTCAGCTTTTTTGGTTCGGTGTTTTTTAGAATCAGCCTTTAATTCGGTTGTTGCCAAAGCTCAAGACGCCGCTCAAATGTTTCTTCTTGGCACTTTTCCATTAAGGCCAGATGTGAGGTTAGCATAGTTTTCGTGTGAACAAACACTCTCCATCAAAAGGTTTTTGGGCTCTGTGGCTCCTCAAGGTTTGTGTGGGCTAGTTTTTCTCTGAGAGTGTGATCCTTGTCCCTCCTGTAAAGTAAGGTGGGGAATAAATTTTGGCAACACTTCAGAGGACTGGTTGAATTTTGTGATGTGAAATGTTCAAACCTCAGGATATTGTGTTATAGATTAACCATGTTTACAGATGTTCAAAACATAATCCCTGGTCTGTCTTCTGTGTTTTCATGATTCTGTTTGTTCAAAGGCCTTCTAAAGTTTATTGAATTGAATGGAATCTGCGTAAAGTGGGGGACTGCACATTTATGTTTGAGATTTTAATTTGTAAAAAAAAAAGAAATTTTTTTTTGGGATAACATGTATATATTTAACCCTTTCCCTTCACAGTGTTGCATTACTATGTGTTGGTATATCACAAAAAAATCTCAACGAAATACACAAAAAGAAATGTCAGAAATCAATCTCCTTTTACATTTTCATGATGAACCAAAGGTTTCACAAATTCCAAGAGTTAGTAGTTCAATCATCAAGCAAAGGTTTGGGGCGTTCATATTTTTCAATCTAAAGTAGTTCTAAAAATGCAAAATTGCTTTTTATTGCTCTCGTTTTTTGGGTTTTTTTTTGTTTTTGTTTTTTGGGAGAATGAAGCTGAATGCAGGACAAAAGCCTCAATAAAAAACAAGTTTCTTTTCATCAGCTCTTCATTGCGCAAGATGTTTGCCGTGCTTCACGGTGCCACTCCCGCGTATCATTGTTTGCTAATGCTTGAAGAGTGGGTAAGTAGACCCTGGGAAAGATGGAAAGATTGCACCTTTGGTCAATTAGTGGCCATGAACTTAAGAGCTCTGCTATTTTCTCCTCTATTCATCAACCAAGGCAGAATACGCGGTTGTTATGAAGCCAGTCGCCTAATCCACGCAGTGCTGATCAAGGCTAACCCTTAAATAACCGCATGACTTATTTCAAATCAATGTTGCAGAAAAGTCCCCTTCTTTCTGCTTCACACTCTCTCCCACACATGAAACACATATGCATTATGTTGTAGGTGTGAGTGTTCAGAACCTACTGGAAGCGTGTTATATAATGAGTCCTATGAACTAAAAAGATCGTTTTTTGTGTGTGTCTATATCTTAAGAAAAAAAACTGTAGAAATGAAAAATAAAAAATCTAACTAGGAAGACCACAAATACGAGGACCAAATATTCTATAAGTGGGTTGTTATTTTGTTCTTTAAGAACGGGTATGTTTACTCACGGTTTGATTTTGTTGGAGAACCTCTGCCACAGGAGGATGGCAATAGTGCTCAGGACCATCATGGTTGTGCACATATTTCTATGCCAAAGTGTCTCCGGCCTTTGCGTGCGGCCTGCTGCCGGTGGCGAAACACCCAAACTTCTTACCCCATTGAAAGGTTTGAACGATGCGCGGTGAGAGATGGGGGTTCAGACTCTTCCTGCTTTAGCTCGCGCTCGTGATTTGGGAGATTAGCACGGAGGATTAGCCGGGATCAGGGAGCAGGCTGGATCTTACTTGAAGGGCCACGAGGCAAATAGAGCATGCTGCTATTCTGCAAACAGCCCACACCATTTTGTTAACAGAGCAAGCCAAATCAATCTGGATATCGTTCTCCTTTTTAAGCATGGGTACCATTTTTGAAGAGGGCTTAATGCAGTGTTACTACGGGACTTCTTGGGAACAAAACAATACATTTAAATTGTCCACACATGGTTAAAATCAATACATTTTGGAAGGTGGCTTAAGATTCTGATTCATTTTAAGCAAAACAGCCCCCTAGCAAGTGAGAACAGATATCTGTCATAAAAATCCGCAGAAAGTTGCTCATTTTGAAACAAATCTATAAAACATAGGCATGGCTGATGTGGTAGGATGAAGTAATAAAATTACACCAAAATGTAACACCTGGTTACTATAAATATAACTTTGTGTAGAATTTATTTAACTTCCTTTTAAAATAAATAAATAGAATCAAATTCAAATACAAGACGCTTCTGTGTAGAATATACCTTCAGCCTCGCCCTTTGTACACAGACACTGCGAGTCATCCGTCAAACTAATTTGTACGCCATGGACTTGGCTTGCTGTAGTGTAGTTAGCTCTTAGGAAAAACGTGTGCCTAAGTAGCCGTAGTAATAGAACAGTGTTACATTGATAAAAGTTAAACAGGTGAGTTTGTTTAGATTCCTAACCATGACTGCTCTAAGAAATAGATCCATCTGTTGGCTCTGTCACCCTTGGATAGATACATGGACAATAACCTTGGACAAATCTGTATAACACGTAAAGCATTTGTAAGTTGGGAAATACTGTTTTCTCCATCTCTCTATAATAACAAAGCCTAATCAATACCGTGTTAGCAACAAATGGCAACTTCCTGTGAGTTAGAACTAAACTAAAACGAAACAAAAACGACAGGTTTTCCATTTTCTGTTTACTTCAAAGTATCCTCTGTTACACATACAAATCCAAGTTTCATTACAGGGGAGGGAAAGTACAATCATTATCATTATTGTTGAAAACGTAGAAATCCTCCAGTATTAGTACGTAACAAAACTGACATGAGTAAGTGCGGAGAGTTAAGAGGGAACATCTGTAAAACATCTGAGTGTTCGGAAAGAATCCTGTTTATATTTCTGTTTGTAGGCGAACATGTTTAATAGAAGGCACACCCAAGTCCAATGTGACCTCTTGTCCACTCTTCCATCACTGTTTGTATTTCATTTCTCTTTTTTTTACCCTAAACTAGCTATCAGTTAAAAGAGAGAGCAAACACAGGGACAGGTGCTCTCTTTCTCTTACAAACACCATGCTAGCTATAAAAAGGGCACGGTACGGGTTCCTATGTTATTTTATATTGTATCTATTTTACATTGCCCATGATTATCATAGATAACAACAAACTGCATTATCCTTTTACAGTCATCTGATTGCTATTGCATAAAGCTGCAAAGCGTCCGAGGTTTACTAATCTAAAGTTCTCAGTTAGCGGAGTTTGATTGTTGTGTCCAGCCCACTTCCTCGTAGACGGCCTTGATGCCGGAGCACACTGTAGCCAGGAGATTGGTCCATGCTGCGCCCACCTCTGGAGTCACAACCTCTGGATACTCTTCTCCCAGGACTTCCAGAATTACACCGCTCAGAATCTAAATAAAACACAAATGTTTATCTTAAAGTGCCATTTAAGGAAGAGTTTGACATTTTGTGATTCTTTTGGATTATTATTATTATTATTATTATTATTATGTCTTTTCCAGCCTGTCATATAGAAAGAATCCACTTAAGCAGCGTTATTAGCTTGTGGAGATGCAGCACAATGCCTAAAATACAAAATACAATGCATCAAACTAAAACCCCTTTAAAAAAAAAAAAGAAACAAAAAAGATACATTATTTCATTTAGATAATAAACATAAAACATCCTTAGATACATAGAAATTAAATGTTATATTTGGGCTCCCTTCTGTAAATATATAAATCAATATCACAATTGATATTTTGTATTACAAATGTACAAGATTGATTACTTCATCAAGCTACATAATCAAGACTATAACAAAAAGAGAAAAAATAAAATACATATATATATCTGAAGGCTGTTGGGTCCATACAGCTAAACTAGAACAATTTGGTTACTTATTTATACAATTTTCTGTAATGTTTACTATTAAAATTAAATTATTTATTGTGCATGATTGATTGTTTTAATAAAACCTCAAACTGATTTTTTTTATAGGTCAGAGAATGTTTAAAAGTTAGTTGTTTTTAGGCCTGAAATGTTTAATTTTTTACTTTGGTTGCAACTCATACTCAGTTGTGTTTAGAAAAATATGTTAATTTAGATGTGCAGAAAATAATTCCTGTTACAACAAATGTACCTAAAATAAAAAACATGGCAAGGTTTTTATTCTTGCTATAACTTTTTTTTTCCAGATAAAGTTGACAGAAAAATCAATATTTCTATTTTGTTGGACAAATCTTCTGGGTTTTATATCACTTTAAAGTCTGAAAACCAACTTTAAATACATTCTTCTTAGACCCGCTTTGCAAAATTGAGCTTTGCCATGCGAAATCGCCTAAAGAACATAAGTAGTTCAAATGAAAACATTTACTGTTAAGGTTTTCTTCTCCAAAATAAAGTTCTTTTCAGTATTAGGCCTGGCCTCAATGAACCCATGGCACATTAACAATATCTTACCTTTTGTCTAAAAAGACGATGGATGTTGTAGGTGATGGGAAACAAACACTGTAACCGTCTCAGTATGTGTCATACACAGAAAAAGAGTCCTAGTGCCCCAAAAACATTGGCCTTTTTCTTTTCAGCTTTTCTTTTTTACTTTTTATTTAACAAAGCTGCAAACTCTGGAGAAGTCATATGGCGGTACTGATGGTTGGGAAAATTGAAATAACTTCAGGTACACACAGTACACTAGAAACAAAATCCTGGTGTACTGTTTGATAAAGTTTAGAAGTGGTGGTACTGCGTACTAGCTCACTTAAAGCAATGTTACAAAGGAACTGAAAACCAATTAAAGTCATTGACTGTCACATAGCTATGATCTCAATCCAATAGAAAATCTATTGGCAGAGCAGATAAAGTATAGCACAGTGGGCAACACAGTGGCGCAGTGGTTAGCACTGTTGGCATGCAGCAAGATGGCTCTGGGTTAAATTCCACCTTGGATCTTTCTGCAAGGAGTTTGCATGTTCTCCCCGTGCATGTGTGGGTTCTATCTGGGTACTTCCTCCCACACTCCAAAAACATGACTGTTTGATTGGGCACTCTAATTGTCATTAGGTGTGAGTGTGTGTATTAGTGGTTGTTTGTTCTGTACGTATTTGTGTTGCCCTGCGATGGACTGGCGACCTCTCCAGGGTGTACCCCTGCTTATCACCTGTTGTAAGGTGGAGAAAGATGCCAGCAGACTCACCCTACAAATACATTAAGTAATACCATCTGACCTATAAGTGGAAAGATTTAGTCCAATGAATTACTGGGATAACTTTCACTCTTCTTAAAGAGTTCTGTTTTATAGGGCTTTATATGGTTTCGTTTAAACATCCTTTACCTTGAAGTACACTGGATCCACCTTGTGCTTGAGTGCGTGGGCTTTGCCCACCAGCTTCAATACTGAGGCCACCTTCTCCGAGTTGTCAATGTTCTCCACCAAAGTGTTGATGGCGTCCATGACTCTTTGGGCATGTTTTCTGAGCTGGGAACTCTGCTCCAGCTCCTCCGTGTCCTCAATGTGCTTGAACTGGCTGAAGTACAGCTTAGATGAAGGAAAGTTCACAAACAATCTGTGAAGGAGAAGAACATTATAGGTACGTTTCAGATATTATGCATGACCAGCTCAATAAAGAAAAGAAAATATGCTAAATCGCCCTTCCTTTGGAGTCACTACAGGTATTCAGCCATCCAAAATGAGCCAGTCTTCAATACAGTGGAGCGAGTTCCTGCAACGTGTCTCGTGACAGTAAGTATTGTTTATATCAAGTGATTGCTGCAATATGTATAGTGTATATGACCAATAAAAGGTGAGCGTCCAAGCAAAGATGGGGATCAAAATGTAGATGCTGCACTAACAAGTGTGTAGAAAGGTGTGCAGCCACTGAAATGGAAGTTAGATAAAAAAGCATACTGTGAAAGCATTGTAAGATTTTCAAAAGCTTCAATTTATTCTCTATACTGTAGGTACCTAAACCTGCTGACACAACTTGAGAAAAGACGCTGCTCGTTGGTAAGGGTACAAACTGGGGTAATATTTTGCCACAGAGCTCAGATTAACCATGCTTACACCCACTAAATCTGCACACAGTTTAGAGATGAAAAGGTCGAGTTTTGGCTGTGAAAGGAAGCTGTAGTACTACAACAACAATCTGCAACAGCACAGGTAAAGCAGAAAAAATTTGGAACGTTGTTAGACAATAGTACACCCCAAACCCTGAATGTCTAGATATTCAGTGTATGACTAAAATATGGTAAAAACTATACTACTAAATTTATTTTATGTGCCTCCAAATCCTTTGCGAAACGTTCTTTTCAGTTGTCTGATAGGGATAATTGCTAATTAGAGAGGTCCTAATGGAAAACTGAATTCCTCCCGCAAGGCTCACCTGATTTATTGCACATTTACAGCAGGTAAAGTTACCTGAGGCGATGACTACTTCAGGTTTTGCACTTTGTTCGGGGCACTGGCAGTTTTCTTGTTTCAACATAACAACCAGCTCTAGATTTATTTGTGTAACAGACTTGACTTAAGCTTGGCCTTTTTAGAGAACAAATAGTCACTTTGATGTTTTCTTTAATTACATCCCTGCTTGAACCTCGGAGGTATTGTAGTGAGATTGCAAAGAGGAGCCTAAAACCTCACCCCCTCACACAGTTCTGGGAAGAAGGCCAAAGCATCTGCTTGCTGGCTATCAAATCAAGATGTCCCATCTCCCCCTGGCTCTACAACTGCTTACACAAAAGGAAGCAAATATTTCTTTTCTTCTAGCTCTGACACATATGCTTACATATCGGGTGAAAAGAGAGGAAGTTACAGTGGGCTCAGTCAGTTCAGATGGGTGAAAGGCTTTTGAAAACGCTGGAGCTTCATAGTCTCTGTTTTGCTGCAAACTAATGAGGAGCGACAGCGTTTAATCTCTCTGTCTTGTAATTGCGTGACCTGTGGATGCATATAAATAGCCTAATTAGAATTTTATGTGGTCATTGGATTCTTAATCCTTCCCTATCTTATTTTAAGAATAATTAAAGAGCCGAATTGAAGACGGCTTCTAATTTCAGAGACAGAGCGCGGTGATTGGCTCTCGTAGATCTTATCTGTAACTCAAAAAGACTGTAATTTTGTAGGATTAATATTAGCGCTGCAGGTTCTTTGGCAGAGTGACAAGTTGTTTTTCCTCTGTGGGAGTAGCTTAGGAGGTAAAAGTTCGTTCTCTGATCAGTCGGTTGCTGGTTTCATTCCCCTCTGGCTGTCTAAGTCGTTATGGTGGTGTGCGAAGCCCTCTGGCTATGATTGTATCAGCAGCCTTACTTCTGTCAGTCTGCCCCACGGCAACTGTGGCTAAAGCGTAGCTTACCACCATCAGATGGTTAATGTGTGTATATGTTGAACAGGCAAATGAATATAGAGGTAAATGCTTTGGAGTTCGCTTTTGCTCTATGCAAATACAAGACATTGATCCTTTACTGACTGCCAAATGCAGTATTTCACAAAGCCAGGTTTTCCAGTCCTCATTCTTCAAATTCCCCAAGGCTTTAGGCCATCAGGACTGCATTACCTTTAGGAATGTAAGAATGGGAAAATGAAGTTCTGGAAAGCAATCCTATCCATACATTTCTGTCGACTTCATTTAGATGTTATTTTTTTTTTTGTAAATGTCCTACAGATGAGGTGCCTCAGAAAAAAAAAATAACAGTTGAATATTTTTTCTTTTTTGTGTCCACAGGCCTTGTGGAGGCCTTTTAAAGTACATAAAGACGTAGCACTTTAAGAGCACATAAACGGATGCATTTCACTTCATTTGTGAGGGGAATGGAAAATGTCTGAGTAAAAACCTAAAAAGGTTTGATGTGCATTTGTAACCCCCCCCCCACCACCACCCACCCACCCTTTATTACTAAGTAGTAACAGACTCAGTTGTGTTATGATATCAAACATTGACCTCATGTAATGAATAACGCATTAATTCACTGGAAAAAAATTTTATTTCCGTCTCAGCAACAGGTTTTTTATTGAAATACCTGCTTCTGGGAAATATTTAGTGTTCCAACAATGAAAAAAACAATGCAGTTGCTTGATTGCTTGAGTATCTTACCATTTCTTTATTTTTAAACACATAAAAAAAAAAAAATTATGCTGCATTGGAGAGCAAAGGGGTCTGGGTACAGCAAAACCAATAGTAGGCACTCTAGTCAGATCACAAATATAAAATGTTTTTGGCCAACAGTTAAACCACTAAATGAAGTGGAAACGACCACCTTAAACTTCCAATAAACAGTGTGAAGGATAGGGGTGACAGTATCATGGTGTTTGTTTTTAGCAGGGACTGGGAAACTGATACGAGTTAATGTGATCATAGATAGGATGAGAAAGGAGACAATTCTAGAGGAAAAACTGATCAAGATTTGAGACCAGTTTAAACTTTTCTGAAGACTGACCCTGAGCGAAGCAGCCAGAGCAATCATGTAGATGGTCCAGTCAAAGTCCAGTCAGACATTTAATTGATAATCTATAACATGCCTCGAAAGTGTATCTCCTCTGAGGATTTTCATTGAGTTTTTGCTCTATATTCTGACTTTGACTCTGTGTGCGCAACGGACCAATAAATTATCCTGAAGACTTACGGGTATAAAAATAATAGAAACATGCTACACTTACAACAATAAAAAAAACAAAAAACTACTAAAAATCACATGTGATTCTCCTTACCCTTCAAAACTGTGCATTACGTTGTTTTGCTCAGCTGCATAGAAGGGCTATACATCAAATAGATGTTTGAGATTGTGATGTAACAAAATGAGAGAAAAGCAAATGAAGGGATCTAAATACTTTTAAAGGAATCTCGACATCGTTTTCTTCACCAATGAAAGGATGAAAATATACCACGTCGCTGGACTAGGGATGCGTGACGCCTCTCACATGATGCCTCTCTGTAATCAAAAAGGATTATTAAGGCATGGTGTGACATGCGGTGAATCCTGTCACACATGAACAAATGTCAAAAGCCCTTCACATAGCCGTGCAGATGGCTGACTTTTGCAACTGTTTCCTATTCCTGGATGTCGGCATTAATGCTAAAAAGAGACAGCGAGAGTGTGAGTCTTTCCAAGGGCTCAGAGAGAACCCCATAAATAGATAAATGCAAATACTGAAATGATTGATTGAGTGCATTGGAAAAAAAAACGGAAATTAAAATCAACTCAAAGCGTTTTGTTTTTCTGGGAAGACTTAAAGGTCACGCTAAGTGATGGAGTCTTGTGGCTGCAGGCATTCAAAAGATGGCTTGTGCTTCAAGGGAATGACAATCAAAAATGTTTCCATGATGGACTTTAATGATTTACTGTGATGATCTAAGAAAAATAAAGAAGATGGCAAAAAGATTAGACTATTGAAGGAACAGATTATGATTATAGTGTCTGATCTGCTGTATTCTAGGAAGGGAAATTCCTCGATATTGGAATCAGCTCATAAAATTGATAGAAAAAAAGGTTGTACATTTGCATACATTTGCAGATTACACATCGATATATTGAGCTCTATATGGGGAGAAACGATTGCACTTACATTTCGGAAATTGATTAAAGTTGCAGATCAGGGCCAAAGAAAACAACAACAGAAAACCCACAACAAAACCATCCCATTTGTCACAAAGCCACATTCACAATAATCAGAACTCTCCAACAGCAGATGGAAATACCTGACCAGTATGGCAACCCCGGCCTCCTCACTGTTCTGGTAGACTTTCGCCCACGAGTCCTGGACCATCACCCTCTCCTTGTCAGTCAGCAGGCGCGGGCGCTCCAGGTGGTCCACCTCTCCCTGCTTCCTCTCCATCTGGAAACACAGTGTGTAAGAAGGCTGAGCACATGCAGCAGGCAAGCAGGCAGGCACTGGTGCCACTGCCCCTCCCCCAGAATAAACACAATATTTTCTACCTTTATTTTTTCTTTTCTGGGCTCTCCTTCTCTGGGAGAGCAAAATAAAAGATAAAAATTCCCTATCCACCCTCTCTAAGTGAGAATCTTTGCTCCCTACCTCTGAGCCTCTGCTAAGCGAGAGTGTGAGTGAGAAGCCGGATGAGAAAAACACAAGAAACGCTCACCGTGAACGAGGAGGAGCCTCCAATAGTCTCTCTGTTTTTACACTCTCCATTCCTACTTTGCACCCACCCTGCCACATTCTATTCCTCCCTCTGTCCACTTTACCTCGGTAGGTGTTATCTGATAATAATAATAATAAAAAAGAAAACGTAATAGGATCAGAAACTAATCCGTTATAGGTGAGCCAGATATGTCATGCATGCAAAACGAGAGCATCGAAGAGGTATAACATCATGGTGTTATTTTAAGATAAACCTGCACACTAAACTTTTTTTATTTTCTTTTTGGAGAGAGAGATTAACCTGTGATAATATTAATTGTCTAACATAACCAAAAATGGTTAGATATCTGCTGCAGACCACAACTAGCTGTGCTCCGGGTGTCTTTTTCATCTTGTAAGGAATTCTCATGATCCAGGGTTAAAATGGCCCCGTACAGCTAATCCCGCTGTGAAGCTGGAAAAAAACAAAACAAACACAGTTCTTCGCCATTGTTTTGTGTTTTTAATCTTGGTCGTGTCACCACGAGCGAGACATCTCTTCACACTGGAAAGAACTGCCACCACAGAGCTGGAAAGTGTTTGTGTGGGTGTATCGAAGGTATGCACATGGGATTTAAAATGTACAGAAATGAACAACAGGCTGAAATAGTCAACATGATGTTTTAAAATGAATCTGAATCCACTGAAGTTTTTTTCAAACTTTTTTGATCTACTTTTGTGTTCAGCTGCTTTAACATTAGGTAACAATTACAGCAGCAGGTTTTGTACACCATTATTCGTTTTTCATTTATGTATCCTCAGGGCAAATGAACTGTCTTTGTTAATCATGTCATCCGAGTATCTTCAAAAGATTCGTTGTGAATGATGATGCTGTGGGCATGAAGCGTCTTTTGTCTGAGGATCGTTGCTGTGTAACACTCACTAGTTACTGTCATGACGAGCTAACAGCTCGATTTCAAGACAACAAAGGCGATATTCAACTGTCAGTCGTACGCAATCACTGGTTTTTGTTTTGTTGTTTCTTTTTAAATATCTCTCTGGCCATTGGTCAAAGTTGGACATTGAGACGTCGCTGTAGGAATTGATTCTTACCAATTATTATTAACGGAAGAGATGGTTTCAAACTTTTAAAAAATCTTGTAATTGTGCGGATTGGATTGAATTTATCTGTCATCATCTTTACTTACAATTTATTACAATTTATCATTCGTACTCAAAATGAGGCATTCTGCGAAAAACCTAATAACACACTTTAATGTAAAAAACACACACTGTTTTAGCTCTGACTGTATGGTTAGGTTCACTGTCTTGCTGCAACATGTTATCTAATGGGATCTGCAGGATCGAGCATATTTTCATTTAGTGTTGCCCTTTATTTGGATCCATCATATTCCTGTCAACTTTCTCAACACGGTCGTGACCCCACCACTATGTGTTTTACCAGGAATTTATAACGTTGATTGCTCTAAATTAAAGCTCTTTTCATGCTTAGCAATGTTTTCCTTTTCTTTCTTTAAATGCAATTGGCACCAACCTGAGTGAAACCAAGCGGACCTGGCTTGGAAATGGAAATATGTCCTTGTTGTTCAGTGTTGCAAGCTCTCCCTAGCTTCATTTAAGCAGAGCAATGGAGACAGTAGGATAAACTAGAATGGGGATTAAAGCAATACTAAAGAAGTTTTTAAATTTGGTCGATTGTGGCTCTAAGTGTGGACAAAAGTGGTTTTGGATTTGGATTGAAGTACATTTCTGTTTCCAATGGCAGTGTGAAGGTTGTTGAAAGTAAGAAGTGACGTATGCCGTTAAGCAGTCAGCACATTTTTAGTTGTTTTGTGTGGCAGGGTTCCTGCCACCTTCCTCAAAGTTGTTTAGTGCCGGTTAGAGCAAACCATGACAGAGGTGTCATTCAACAACCTGTGAGTCGACGAATAGTAACAAAAGTTATGAAAATATTTTATGAAGGTTGACATGTTACCTAGTGTTGCTTTAAGATTATTTTTTAATTGCATTTTAGTTGCAGAGTGGTACAAAAGTGAAAGGGAAACAATAATGTTAGAAAATTTACTTTGTCCACTTAGCTTTAAACTGGCTTTTAATTGCTTCCAATGGCTTTTTTTCTTGCCAGTTGTCAATAGAGGATATAATCAAAGAGTTTTTGGTTGCATTTGGTTTCACAAAATTTTACTTAGAGGTATTTAAGTAAAGGGGGCTGCATATAAATGCACAGCACACTTAATTGGGCATTTCGAAACGCATGTATCATGTTCCTTCCACTTAATCATGCATTTCTCTGCGCATCGTCTTTCAGAGACTACAACACAATAACGTTTGCACGTGGTTTGCATGAAAATATGTGGAAAACTGTAAAACATTGTTTATGTTTGCAAGGTCCCATATTGCAGAGTAAGGATGACTGCGACAAACTGGGACAATACAAAGTACAGACCTGTGTTAAACATTGAACCAGTGTTTGATATAAAGACAGATAAATAAGAAGATAAGAGCAAACTGGGCTCTAGTTTGAGAATTTATGTAACTTTACATTGTGTTGAACATTTAAACTATAAATATATGATTAAAGAAACTATTCAAATAAGCTTAAGCACATCAGATTTATACGCAGTTATTATGTAAGAGAGGCCACAAGCAAAAACTAGGCATAAACGCATAAAGTGCCTCTGGAGGTACTCCAAAATAACATATTTACCTTAATCAGAGCCCTGCAATTGCAATCATTTAAAATAATTCATTTATAAATGGAAATCGACCAAAGTGGAGCAGGATTATACTTTATGGAGTTCAATTCAATTCTGCAGATGGAAGTCAAATCTAGGAGTGACTTAAAATCCAATGTAATAATTTTCCATTTTAACGTTCAAGCTTGTTGTTAATATGCCTAATGACTTGCCTATCTGTGTTTGGCACTTTTAAATAGTGCATCAACTGGTTTACAAATGGAGAGTTTGTGCATGTAAGATGTTTCCAGATATAAGTTATTACCAGTGAGTAAGCAAACCGTTCCCAGCAACTGTAACGACATTTCTTATTTTCCTATTTTGTCTCGTGAGATTTAAAGCATCTCAATGCAAACTCTTAGACTTACTGTAATTATCATAAGCTTTTTAGCATGCTTGCGTTAACCGAAATCCTAAAACATTCTGGGTCCTGCAGTTTGCTTGTGATGCCGGGTCCACATTGCTGTTGAAACTTGTTTGCGGCTCCCTGCCAGAAGGTGATTGTGAATTGTCTAAGAACTCAAGATTGTTTCCTGTTTGAGTCCAAACTTGTGTGTAAAATGTCTCTATGTTGATCTGAGATGTTGGTGTCATGAACTCATCAAATTTTACTTTTGTTCTTCTTACTTTTATTCATGTACTCTGTTTCCTGTTATTCTGAATGTCTGTTGTTTCTGTCAGATTGCTTTTTACTTATTGATCTGTTATTTAAGATGAAAACTGCCCGTCATTTTGGCTACCTGCTATTTGGGTTCATTAAATCCACAAATTTGGAAAAAAAAGATATTTTGGAGTTTCTTTCTTCCTAATTATTTTGCACCCGTGCATCTAATATAATGATGTCACTGCTACTTTTCTTGATTGGCTTACATTTGAAAGCCACATTAACTTCTCCAAATTACTTTTTATAATCGTGGCTACAAAGATCAAGCTTTGTCTTGTGTGGGGGAAAAAAACTACACAAGACCTTTATTATAGTGACACTGGTCAGTCCAATTAATGCAAGGAAATAAATCAAGCAGAAAGTAGAAAGTACCCCTTCAGTAATATTGTACTTGCTATGGAAATCTTGAGATCTACTGCCGTATAAAAAAGCAGCTTGTGCCCTGCTTTAAAATAGAAACTACTACTCTTGAGTACATCTCATGACAATCAATAAGCAGAAGTTAACTTTTAAAGTTAAAATATGCGTAGTTTACACAACGAGGTTTGGAGATACGACTGAATAAATATTGTTTTTTTTTCTGCAGTCATGGTTGATTTGGAAATAAGACTCAAACATCTTGAAATGTCAAAAGCTGACATAACAATCAGGAAACATAAGTTGCTTGTTTAATCATCTGTTTTGCCTGCGGTTCAGCAGATAATCGAAAAGGCTGTTGCACAAACTGCAGACAATCATGACCAATACACGGATGTTCTGCACAATAAACCAGATGAGTAAATGAAAAACGTTTAGTGTCAGATGTTTTAATATCTGCATCAAAAATTGTTGGAAGTCAAATAAAACTATGTCTAGACTTTCTACTTCAGGTTGGACCTGTTTTTTTTTTTTTTGCTTTATTAACTTTGTCAGATGAAGATTACTTTTTACAATATAATATTTTTTTTGTGTGTGGTTTTGTTTTTTCACGTTTATTACCACTGTGTGTATATGCCTATTATTGCTTAGCGTAACTTTCTGCTTTGACAACAGAAATTCTTTCCACTTTTGGACAAAAAAAAACAGTATTTGTTTTCTTCGATTCTAATCTTTTGATTTACAAGCAGTTTTGCAAAACCAGCGTAGCAAATATGAATGTACGGTTTGTGCACAATAGTAGAAAGAATGATACTACAAGGAAACACTGTTAGGTTCCAGCAACGCAAACCTATTGACAATAAAATAAATTTAGTCAGTTTAGAGATCTGATGTTTACATCACTTTTACACTCATTACACTTAATAAATATTACTTCAACAGCTTGTCTGTCATTAAAATCAATTATTTGACTCCAAATCACTAATGAAAGAAGGTAAATCTTTATTTTATCTCTCTCTTTATTTGTCAGTTTTGTCTGTTTTGTGGAGGTGTTGTTAGATTCTGTATCTCTGTGCTATATTCTTTAATGAAGCTATACGAAGACATAATTTTTTCTTAATTATTTTTTTATCCAAACATAAACATCAGAGAATGGGAGGCGGTTATGTCCTCCTCCAGCCCATTATGCTCCCCTCTTCCTGACTTAATTCATTTCAGGCAAAAAAAAAAACATTTGCTCATATGTTTATAAATGTGAAAGACCTTTTATGTTTTTAGTTTTTAATTAGTTTAAAGGGACTTCAACTTACTATTCTGTTAAGTATTTAATTCATTATCTTTAAACCCTGGGAGCTTGGTGGATCTTTCTTAATAATATTAATACTTCCTAAATTAGCCAATCTAACAGTTGTTTTCATGGCTATTATTAGAATATTATTATCATGTTAGATTAGATGTTTGCATCAAAAGTGGTGTTTATTTGGTTAATCATCAAAAGTCAAGTTTGCATGCTTACAGTCTACAAATAGGAATTACCACTTTTTAAAAAACCTCAATCCCAGAGTCAGTAGATGACCAACAAAAATAACAGTGGTCTGTTGCTGCCTCCCGCTGGAACATCACTGAACATAAACCGGTTTAAAAAATATATAATATTTTTGTTCTGTTTGGTAAGACAACAGCATATATAAACTTAAGTGCAAAACCAAAACTACTTAATAACAAATAAAACAAAAGTTGCAATAAAATTATTTGTCACATTGTGGATTCTCCTTACAACTTGTTAACCCGAAGAGCTATAATTCGCAATTGTTATTCTAAGAAGGTTCATAAAGCATATAAATACTGCAGGAATACAAAATGAATTATTGATTTATTCTTTTGGTATCGAAGGTTGGATTAAACGCCCTAAAATAAATATTTTATAACTGCACTGTTGTCTTAAAAAATGCTGCTGATCTTCACCAGTGAAGATTGGAGTCTCCATCACCTTTGCTCGTAATGGATAATATGTCCATCCACTGAGTTTAAATATGGGGCAATTTAGCAAAGTAATTATTTTCCTAAAGTCCAGTTATTGACATGTGCAACTTAAAACACATTTGCCTGATATATTTTTTTAAGTTATGCTGCCTTTTCTATTTTGAAAAGAAAATCAAAGCTTTAAGAAAAATATCCTGTGTAATGTAATATTAATATATTGCAGGGAAGCAGAAAGAAGTGGATATTGAATTAGAAGTTTCTTGATACTTTTAGGAACTTCGAGAAAGTAAAGAAAATAAAAATGCCTTTGGACACTTTTTAAGGTTAGCAACTTACTTTCTTTTCTGTTTGGTCTTAGCAGTCTACCGAATATCTGAAGGATTTAACCTGCACCAGTTTTAAAACACAAACCACACATTCATGAAGAAACTAGAACACAATAATACTATTTAAATGACTGTTTTCTGCTTGCATAGTAGATAATTAGCAGGCAAATGCTGCAAGTTTCCATGTGATTTGAGTTTTTTTTAAATTTTCTATGCAAACACATTAACTAATTTTGTGATTTTAGAATGAATGATAATACGTGGAGAGTTTTATAAATTTATTTTAAGAAAATAGTGCAAACGTAAACTTTAAACACAATGTAACATTACAGTCAGGATTGTTTGTATTAAAACACCGCAAAGCGCAGCGGACAGGCTTGACCCAATGCGCTCTCCGTAGCTCTCAAATGTGGATAGCTGTTGGGTTACCACGCAACCTGACAGACCATAGGCCGGCCCTTTTGTGTTTCCGCGTGTAATTCATGTCATTATATGCGCTAATTTAACAGTTTTTATTTCGCTGGAACGTTTAGTCAAGTTTGTGTCTCATGCTAAGCTTTGATTTTGCCTGATAAATAACACCCGTTTGTTGTGAGCTAGCTGTGCGGCGGCGGCGGCGGCGGCGGCGGCGGTAAGCTAACCAAGGACGACGTCGCTGGAACAACAACCTAAACGCTCCAGTGTTGTTCGGTTAAAGTACGGCGGAGCTTCTGACGGTCCGTTTTAGGAACATAAAAAAACAACAACCACTTGCAGTTTCAGAATGAATGTCGCTAAAAGTGGTTACCGTGTTTTCTGTGCCAACTCCTCCGTCGCTTGCACAGAGTTGGCTAAGAAGATAACAGAGTGAGTACTCCGAAGGGCCAGTAAATGTTTAGCTCGGGCGTTTTAGGGTTTAACTGCTAACTCGCTAATAAGAGGCCATGCGAGTCAGAGTCAGAAACATGAAAGCTAATTAAAATGTCCAATGTGCTTCTCGAACAAGCGCGTGCAAAGATGTTCTCTTGTTTTACAGGAGGCTTGGAGTTGAACTGGGCAAATCTGTGGTCTTTCAAGAATCTCACAGAGGTAAGACGAAAATTTCACTCAGATAAGTGATCACTGGCTAAGATATTTCCTCCAAGCTTCCTCGCCCTCTTTAGTTATGCCTTAGAGATAAGGACACTTTAGAGTTTAGGAGGGTCATTTGAGAAGCTGGAACATTTTTGCCTTATTTATTACACATGGTCCTTAAAACCTCCAGAAAGGACCTCAAACAAATCACTTTAAAGTCTGTCCGCTGAATAGATTGAAAATTAAACATCATCAATTGAGTGAAGGAATTAAATTAGGAATAAAGATAAACAAATATTTACTTCACTCACCTTTCCCAGTTTCTTTGCCTTATTCATTTTGAAGTAGTTTAGATAAATGACTGTTTGTTCTTAGTAATCTTATAATCTATGCTTCTAGACACATGGATTAAATAATGTAGAGTAAAAAAAGAGTTTTATTTATTAGAAAGGACTGTTTATGGTACTGAAAAGAAACAGTAATTCTGCAAACATTTTTTATAGAATATTTGAAAAACATTATTACACAACAGTAAACATTTAGTTTAATTGAAGACATTTTATATGAAATCCAATATGTTTTTTTTTTTTGCATATGCTCTCATTATTTGGATTAAAACAAAAAAATAAATTGAAGGCCGATAAAATTATTTTAAAAAATGTAGAAATTACGGAAGTATAAGCTTTACTTTAAATCAGTCTTTTTTTACCTTATGCAAATGTTTCAACACAAAATAAAAATAAGTTATACGGTGTTTGTCTGTTTTCCTCTATTTCTTAACTTTTTAGCTTGTAGAGGTATAAGATGTATTTTTTCCACACTTTATATAGAGACCAGAGTGGAGGTGAAAGAATCTGTTCGTGGGCAGACCATCTTCATTATCCAAACCATACCAAGGTAAGTGCAGGAAGCTTGTCCAATATTATTATTCTTTTTTTGGCAACTAAAACCCTTACCTAACAAATGGCTTTATCTACGTTCTTTTTCCCCCCCCCACTATAACCAGAGACGTCAACACAGCCATCATGGAGCTCCTTATTATGGCTTATGCTCTTAAGACTTCCTGTGCGAAGAACATTATTGGAGTCATTCCTTACTTCCCGTACAGCAAGCAGTGCAAGATGAGGAAGAGGGGCTCCATTGTGTGCAAACTGTTGGCCTCAATGCTGGCTAAAGCAGGTAAAGGCAGCAACACAGAACTGAATAGCAGGTTTTCTCAAAGGTTTAAAAAAAAAACGTGATTTCTTTGCACCCTGAAGGCTTGACACACATCATTACCATGGACTTGCATCAGAAGGAGATCCAGGGCTTTTTCAGCTTTCCAGTGGATAATCTGCGTGCCTCCCCTTTCCTGATTCAGTACATACAAGAGGAGGTGAACGTTGTGCTTGTGTATAATGACAATAATTGAAACAATTACTGAAACAGCTTTCTTTTATTTTGGATAGATTCCTGATTACAGAAATGCCATAATTGTGGCCAAGTCCCCTGCTGCAGCTAAAAGGTAACAGATTTTAAGCAACATAACATTACTTTACATTGAGACCACAGAAGAAGACTGGATCCTATCGTTAATTTACAGTCTTATCAGTTTTGTTTTTCCATCGTTTCAGGGCTCAGTCCTATGCAGAACGTCTCAGATTGGGTCTCGCAGTGATTCACGGCGAGGCTCAGTGTGCAGAGTCGGACATGGCCGACGGAAGGCATTCCCCGCCGTGCGTGAGGAACACCACCGGCCACACGGGGCTGGAGCTGCCTTGTAAGAATCCAATATGTCTATTAGGCTGTTCATGCTGACAGATTTTTTTTGGTAGCTTTGTTTCTGATTCAAAACTTTCATACATATCTCCTTTTTAGTTGTTATAATAATTGGTATCTCATAGGGCTGAAAAATTTTGATAAAAAATTGAAATTGCGTTTTTAGCTAGTGACATACTGATTGGAGTGGAGAGCACGTGACCTGGTACAGCTTTCTGATTGGTAGGCGACACAGAGCCTTCCTACACCAGTATAGGGCTTACATGGATCGCCAAGAAAGAAACGCAGCTTTGACGATCCCAAAATTGGGTTGTCTGAGATTGCGATTTTGGGTTGAAAACAATAGATCGTTCAGCCGTAGTATCTCATCAGTTGTTCATAGTTTAATATGTAAACACACGTTCTGACTTGTTAGATTAGAAGAAAACCATTTTACTAACTATTGTAAACTGACAGTATAAATAGTACTTGAATGTATCATTAGTACAAACTTGTTTAGGTTTCTCTGATGCGTTAACATTTCTGCATTACAAGGACGGTTCTTCCAAACGGCCTAATTCAATTACAACATGTGCTAACCTCTTTTGAGCTGGCGGCTGTGCTATTTTCTCACTCATGTCATTACTCATACTCAAAGAAGTTGATTTTATGTCATTGCATGATTTACCACACAGATATGCTAGTTCTACTCACAATGCATCTGTAGTAAAATACTATAACCAATTTCTACACATCCCCCCCTCACACCAGAATAGGATCACATAACAACATGAGAAATCCACCTGGGCTTAGGTTGGTCTGCTGTGGCATATAGAGGAATGCAGTGTGAAGTATTACATGTGATTTGATGTGAATGCTACTGTCTTGTGGAGCTGACTGTCAACATTAATGCAATAGGAGCACACACACCTCCAAATTGTGCATTCAGCTTGGCTGATGAGGGTCTGAGATTGCAGTTTGGATGCAAAAGTTTCTTGGTACACTTTCCAATAGCAGGCTGGACAATAGTTTGTAACAGTGACAGTTAGTAATAAAAAATTGTGTGCAGAAGTTCATGGAGGTATGAAATACAGTTATAAATGTAGTTGCAGTGTTAAATAACAGTTTTAATAGGAAACTTTTATAGAAAAACTGTGAATGGTGTATTTTTGCAGATCAAAACTCTCTAAAGTCAAAGATGCTTGATGTTTTTTCCACAGATATTTTGTGTCATATTATACTGTCAGGACAAATAAAACATATTTATGAAAGTAACTTGTTGCAGGTTTAAATCTTTGGTATAATCGGCTCACAATGGAAACAGTGAGTTTTAGATTTTGGGTACAGAATTTCTTGTCCCTTTTATTATTTTTTTGAGTTATGAGGAAACTGCTGGTGGAGACGCAGAAACCTTCTCAATGTATTAATAACAACAGGTCAGGGTTAAACAAGGCAGATGTTAAACATATGGTGCCGCCACAGATTTTACACAATTTCCCAGCAGTAACAATCTTTAAGGTCCTGGTGAATGTTGCGTTGTCATAATCTAGTGTGGAGGGGGGAGTGAACATTAAAATATTTAGGAAAACGGCTGCTTCTCTGTGTTTTCTTGTCAAATATTTATTTATGGTGGTAACATAATTCAAATGAGTGTTTGATTGGCAATTGACTCCGATAGAACAATCTCATATTCTTTTGTGATTATAAAATCCATTTGTACATTTCTTTAAAAAAATAGAACATTTTGTTTTAGACTTTGATTCTGTCTGCTTTATTGATATAGTTTTTTTTAAAATTCCTTTTAATCAAGATTTATTTATTTTTATTAAGTCTTGGCTTACAATGTGTACCGTGTGTTATGTTTGTGTTAACGTCGTGTTTATTTGTCGACAAAAGCAGGCAGACAACAAGCTCCGTTCCCTGGCATAGAGCTTCCAAGTACGGCCTAAAGTTAATCCACATCTGACCCTGAAATTATTCCTCTTGGAATTCTTCCTCAATTTGTGCATGCATTCAAAAAAAAGAAAAAGAAAAAAAGTATGGGTTTGTGTTTCCATCTTGAGAAACGTGCAGTCTGGAGTCACGGAGTCACGGAGTCACGGTTGGTGGAATATTAACGCTGCGACTAATCAAGCTGGCTTTGTGGTTTTGTCTTTTTGTCCAATTGGAACGGCGTGTTTGGCCCGAATCAAACAGACGTCCTCATTACTGCACCTCCCTGTGATTCCAGACAACTTCTTCTACAAGATGGCCGAAACCCTCTTTGTTTCGTTGTGATTTTAGTTACCTTAAATCAAATCATTTTACTGGGGTGTTTTTTGTTTGTTTGTTTGTTTGTTTTTTTTGTTTTTTTTTAATTGGACTCATCTTTCCAATCAACACATGCTGCCATTGTTTTTAAAACCACTCTTAACCTGATTAACCTTTTGTCATGATTGCATGCATGGAAACAATGAAGCATGCTTTAAGGATCTGATATTTATGTGACAATAGACAAGATTCAAGCATTGAATGTGAGCGCACTGTGTGTTGGCAGGTTTCAAATAATCAACGGCCAGATTCTAACCGGATGTTTTTCAGGTTGCCACACGATCCAGCACAGCTGTGTTTTGGAAAACTGTGTATATTATTCACAAATAGGGACTCTGATGGTCTCGGTGTACGTAGTAATTCCAGGTTTTCCGATTCAGGGCTGATTGACATTCACTGTTCTGCAAGGCATGCTTGTCCTCCCTTTTGCTTCTTGAGACTGTTCCTTCACAATCAGCCTGGCTTGCTGATTGTTTACTGGTTTATTGTTTCCTAAAAACCCTTTGATTGTCTGCATTTACATGCACACCAGGATTCAGCAATGGTTTTATGCGAATTTTAAACAAAAGGCTTTGCAAGACTTTTAGTAAATTAACTATTTTAAATAATTTCCTCAAACAAAAAACATAATATTTATCATTGTCATGAAAAACTTCTTTGTATGACAGACATTCTCGAGAAGCCTGTTCCTAAAATTATTTGATCTGTGTCTTTAGTGCTTTTATCGACTTGCTATTCAGTCAAAGTCTTAGTTGGCTAAAAAAGAAAGCAGGGCAGAAATAAATGTTTTTTATTAACATGCCTCGTTAATAATATAGTATTATCATTACAAAGAATAATGTCATGAAATGGGCCTTATTGCCCAGCCCTATGAATATGTATGATTATAACGTCTCATTCTAAGAGTTGGGCTTTACCATGCTGTAGGATTTGTATGCGGTATAAACGTAGAGTTTTGTCCAGGATGTTTACATACACTCATAACTGATGTGAAAGTAATAATATTTTCAACTACTTTATTTTTTTATTGGATTTTTAAACATTGTCTAGTTCACAAGTTTGGATTCATTTAGAATATTCTGTAACGCAGACGTGGCCAAAAGGATACGTACACCATTTTTCTTAAAAGATTAAATCAGCACGTTTTTTTAGTACGGTTTAAGTTGGTGCCCAGAATCTTGACGATGGACCGACTGTTATGTCCTTATAAAAGAAGCAGCACGTAATTGTATCCATCAACTCGGAACTCAAGAACAATGCTTGAACTATCAGTGTGACGGTTCACGGTGAAGTATTTTTTTTTACTTCCATGTAAACTGAGAGAAGCGGAGCAACAAAGCGGACACCACATTTTGGTACTGAGGGTGGCATCACCACAGGAAGCTACCTTTAGGCAAACCTCAATTTAATTAATAATGTATAGGGCTTTGGTTTAAAGTGCCACCTTTGACAGGAAATCAACCAATTGTTAATGTCTACTGTTTGTGATATGAATAATGGTTAAATATCCAGGCACAAATACACCAGAAGCTCACTTATGGCTGCTGGAATAAAGCTCATGGTTGAGGTTCAACTTGCTAACAGATGTTAAACTAGTAAACTTCTGACTTAACCTGTAGATAGTATTTTAAATGTATGTATTCAAAAGATAAACCTAGAATATAACTTTTTTGTCATAAGCTAAGTATTTTTATGAATTTATGCTTAGATTCTGTACTAAAAACAAAGGAAGCACATACCAAACTAAATGGGCGTTTAAACGTATTAAACCCATATTGTGTGCATGGAAATGTAGGCTGTTCTCTCTGCAGACTGCTACTATAGCCTGGGCCTGAAGGCGTGTGTGACTCTAAAGAGGCAGTTTTTTGTTTTGTTTTGTTCTGATTGGGTATCCTGGGCTGACACCTTTGTCATTTGACCCTTGCATGGCATGCTTTGCACTAGGCTTAGCCTTCCAGCTTGATCTCCCAAAGAGGTAGGAGGGGTAGAATGGAAGGGAGGGGGTACACCAACCCATGGCTTTCATTTATAAATGGTTATTTAAGTTTAGCTCTGCATTTTCAGAAATCAGTTTGACTTCAATTTAAAAAAAAAAAAAGAGAAAGAAAATTAAAGAGTAAACCCTTTTCTCAACCCATTTTACCCAATCTACTTAGATTTTACCTTTGATTCTTAAAGCAAATCATTTACTCGTAACTGCGTTGAAAGATGAAGTAACTGTACTTTTCTTTTCATTTTAGTAATGATGGCCAAAGAGAAACCTCCCATTACTGTAGTTGGTGATGTCGGTGGGAGAATCGCCATAATAGTGGTAAGATGCTTCAAAGAAATGTTTCCTGTTTTTTTGAAAAGGGTGAAACAATAACCTCGTTTCCACTTGGAGCGTTTAAGGACTTTAAATATTTAGATAGATTTAGATCAATGCACTCAAACTCCAATCTTTGAGTGCCATTTTTGCAACTTTTACATCTGTTTCCTTCCCTGCACACAGTCTAATGGCTAAAGTGACTTAAATACACAGATAAATCATCAGTCGGGTTGTGAGTTAGACCATTGTGGGCCTTCCAGTCATCCCTGTTCCTCCCGTCACCGTTTGTTGTTTACTCTGTTTTTTTTTCCCTCCAGGATGATATCATAGATGATGTTGGGGATTTTGTTGCTGCTGCAGAGATCCTGAAAGAGAGAGGGGCGTATAAAATCTACATCATGGCCACCCACGGTTTACTTTCTGCAGACGCTCCTCGTCTCATAGAGGAATCGGCTATTGATGTGGTGAGAATATAGTACAACAATCTTTAGTTTTAGGCTCAAATGAGCTCAAATAAAGGAGCTTTTGTCCTTTATGAGAACGCAGCGGAATAACGTACTTCCTCGTAATGTGAACTCGGTCTGAGTTGTGCCAATCAATTTGCACGATACTATGAGAACAAAAGGGTCATTGTTTTACTGCAACTTCATTTTTATAAGCCATCGGTTTCTGTTCCTAAAAGCTCAGGTGTTCAGAAAAGCTAAAGTTATATTAGAACATGTTTTTTGTTGAGCAAAGATCTCCCCACAGTCTGTATTCACACAGCTTGATGTTTTTGTACATTTAGTTGTTTCACAATGAAAAACATCAGTTTATTTTTTTATTTTTTATATGAACCAACACAGGATTGTGAAGAGGAGCAAACATTTATTAAACTTTCTAAGCTTTTTACAAATGTATCGTGGAGTAACATTTGTACTGCTGTCTAATACAGTATTTATGGTTAAGTATAAATGTAACCTTTTTACATTACCGTAAAAACTGAATGAACCTAATCTGCTCCCGTTTTGTTTAGGTGGTCGTGACAAACACGGTGCCCCACGAGGTGCAGAAGCTGCAGTGTCCAAAAATCAAGACAGTGGACGTCAGCATGATATTAGCAGAGGCGATCCGCCGCATCCACAACGGGGAATCCATGGCTTACCTGTTTCGCAATATTACAGTGGATGATTAATGCGCATGGTCGGCGAACGACGACTCCGCAAATTTGCTACTAAAAAAACGCTGTTCCATGTGTTTTTTTTGAATGACATGCATACGTGTATCCTGATTAACTTAAAAGAAGTTCTCCAAAAATAGACCAAATAATTTGTCTTCTTTCCAAAATGAAAATAAACTGTATTTTTGTTTCATTTATAAAAAAACAAACAAAAAACATTTGCCCACGCCTGCAATAAATCAGAGACAGAAAAGCTGTTAAACAGCGTTTTTTTTATGGTTCTAAAAAATAAAAGGTGAGGGTTACAGTAAGACACCTGATTTGTGTTGCTACCGGCTGATTGACTAAGTCGTGTGCGTGATTTAACTTCATGGCAGAAGCGATGACGACATGTGGTCATCCTACAGGTAGTGAAACTGTACGTAGGCTGGTTGGGTGTGACACTTTTAACCTTTTACGGCGACGTAAGGCGCAGTGTGATGAAAGTCGGTGCCAAACCTGAAAAGACGTCCAGTGAAGACGTGAATGCATTTTAAGACACAAATGCTGCTGCAGGCTTAAATGTGCAGGTTGAATATGCTATACAATATTTTGGTGCACTCACAGCTCAGTGTTTGCACACCTGTGAATCTGCATATGCTGGGGGGGTTTACTTTGACATAAAAACACATTTTAAGTAGAATATTCTGCTTTCCTTGCTTCTAACTTAAATGATCTTTATTTTTGTCATACACTACAAAAGGTCATATTTTCATGCTTAATCTGAGAATAGATGAACAACTGCGTGCTTCTGGGTTTAACAGAGCATGTTGCTTTTATCACGAAAAGCACACTTGGTGAACTAGATTACATTTTCTGAGTGCTTTATTCAGTGATTTCTCAAATTGCTAACAATCCTGTAGATCTCTGGAAAGAAATTTTTCAAAATCTGTTTTTAAAATTTATTTATTGCCAGATCAATAAACTAAATGCAGTACTAAATTGATGGTTCTTAAAATAAATTGTAACCTATTTCACTCATTGGGTAAACATGTAAGTATGAGACTAGCTGATATTTTTTGTGTTATTTGAATTTGGCAGACATATGGAAGGTGGTCCCTGTCATCTACTGTAGTTTGTTTGTTTTACTCAATTCTTTTCGATTGAGATTTTAAGCAAAATAGAGTGGATAGAAGTGGATTTCCATAGGCCTCTAACTCTGACGGGTGTGCTTACTTTTTGCTCAGGGAATTTACTTTAGATGCCATTGCACATTTTTTGACCCTGACGTTTTTTTTTGTTGGCGTCAAACCTAATCTACTGCATTTGTTTGAAAAAAAAAAAAAAAAGGGTTTGGTGACAATATCATCCATGAAGCAACAGCGTCCGACTTTACATCTTTTAACCCGCAAACAAGGCTGGATTATTTCTTGGAATGTTACACAGCTGGTGTGTTCGCATGAACCCTAAAAATTGTGCGTGAACTGACTTTGACCGTTTAAGCTCTGATCGCATCCATCTCTTATCCAATTAGTGACGTCTGTATTTTTGGTTCCAGATTTCCTCTCTTTGGCCTCCCGTCTGAATCTGTAACTATAAGGAAATAAAATAGTTGCCTCTTTCTCAGCCTCTTTCTTAAAGTTAAATGCATTTGATTTAAATAAACCCAATGCGCATTAAAAATAAGTGGAATTTTTGGGAAATGTTATTTTCCATAGGTGCAATCCAACAAAACCTATGGATAAACTATTGAACACTTTTCAAACTGTTTTTGTAGTTTTGAGAATGGGGACATTCCAGAAATGTAATATTTGGGTTATTTACATATTTTGAATGATTGTTCTAGTCTCAACTCTTCTACCTTCACAGTGATCGTAGGAAACAAGATCTTGATTTATAAGATCACCACCATAAACTAAATCTACTTGAGGCTCTTACCAAACAAACACTGCCAGAATCCCTTTTTAACACCATTAACTATTAAATAATGGCCATCAAAAAAAGGACTCAAATTCAACTCTTATAAATGAAATAAAGTAAACATCTGCTGAAGAATATTATTGGTGGATATTATATTAATGTTGAATCAAGACTAAACCAACATTAAGCTGCTTTGGCAAAGAATTAATGACACCTACATAAATCTTCTGCATTTACCCCTCAAACCTTAATAACAATGTAACTTTTTTTGCTTAGTAGCCAGGTCCAGTTAAAAAACGACCAATTTCCACTACAGAATAATCTTTATGAAAGACATTTTTTATTCCGTCCCATGTTATTAAAGATAGATAAATAAAACCAACATATTAATTTGACCTGAATGAAGGGATGTTTAAAACTTTTGACTGGATGCTAAATAAAATCTGTATCCCTCCAGTAATTTTTGAGTCCATTACTCATTGTAGACTTCTTTCAATGTCAATGAAGAATGCTATGTTTTAAAGAAAAGACAATTTAGAAATCAAATATTATTGAAAGGTGATCAGTAAGTGCCACACTCACCTTAAAACTCTTCATGGCGAACGTTAAAATACCAACAACATTTGATGCAGAGAAGGTCAGAGATCCTATACTTGCTCTAAACTCCTCAGGTACTCATACAGCTCTGAGGAGCTTGGACCAAGTCCAGGAGCAGACCAAAAAAAAAAAAGTAAAACACTACTGGGCTTTAAAATGAAGGGTCTGCCTTTGTGTATCTAATAATGCTGCAAATAGGAGAGGAGCAGCTGTGAGTTTAAAGCGCACAAAGAGGAAGCAAATGTTCGATTGTTACAGGTCGCTTCCTCGTTTCATTCAGGCAAAACAATTCACTTTGTGCCGGGATCTTTTAGAAAGAGGAAGCAAGCTGTCGTGTGGAAATGGTAGCGCTGTCTAAAATGAGGTTTTATGAGAACATAAATGTGTCAGCTTGAGATACAGCAGACAGAACGTTATTGTGAGTTTGAATGTACAAAAAAGGTTGTGTGTGTGGGTGTGTGGTGATACCGTAGGTAGAAGTATCAAAGCACAAGACCAAAACATTTACTGTAAGTGGATTGTTTCAAACAACGATCCACTACAGAAATTGAAAGGAGAGACAAGGTAAAATTAGAAATGCCTGATTAGAATGTTATTTAACATGCATCAAGCAGATAAAGTTTACACACAAAGTTTAGATCCACTGAACTGGGTCAGGGCTTCACAACACAAAGTCCTTGTAAAGATGCTGACTGAAGCTGGTGAGATCTATGTGACTCTCCACAGTAAAACATGTGCTGTGCTAACATGGATTGAAAGGCCACTCAGTGAGGAGGAAGCCAATACAACAAAAGAAAAATAGCAAAGGCAGATTACAATTTCCAAAGGCAGACAGAGACAAAGACTTTCATTTTTTTTCAGGCATGTCCTTTTGTCTGATGTAACTACAGTGGATCTGGTTGATAATAATGGCCATCAGTACATTTGGAGAAAAAATGGGTGGAACACTTTAAAGCCAAGAATCCCCAGTATGGGAGTGGACACATCATGTTGTGTGGCTGTTTTTTGTGCAGGAGGAACTTGTACACTTCATAAAACAGAAAGCATCACGAGGAAAGAACATCATGTGGAAATTTTGAAGTAACATCTTTAGACATCGGTCAGGAAGTTAAAGCTCAGACGAAAACAGGTCTTCCAAACATTGGCCGACAGGTCAAAGGGTGTTACGAAGGGGGATTAAGGCAAACAAAGTCAAAGTTTTGGTGCATCCTTAAAAGATGTTCACAATAGGGATCAGATCTGGAAAGGTGTGTGTGTGAGCAAAAACGTCTAGAAAGGTCTGAACTATGACTCAATTCTAGACAAAGTGCTGTCAGGTTGACAAGTGATGTTGTTTTTCCAAAACAAGCTAGAATTTCTTTTGGGTTTCTTATCTCACTGATTATTGGGAGATTTTTCCTTCCATTCTTAAGGATTTGTGCACTAGTCAGTATCACTTTTAGCTGTGTGATCTCTGAAGCAGCTCCACAGTTACTACGCACCTTGGTCTAGTTCTCTTTTGATCGTACAGCTTGACAAGCCTGTCAGTAGAGGTGAACCGGTATGTCTGGGTAGGTTTGCAGCTGTTCTGCGCTTAGATGTAAAAGGTTTGATATACATATATATATATATATATATATATATATATATATATATATATATATATATATGTGTGTATATTACACATAATATTATCCTGCTTTAAGCTTTTTGACAAGTTTATCCCTAACCTGTCTGGTTTATCTCTTGGTCTTTGTGATGCTTTTTATTCACATTCTTTAAGAAACTACAGAGCAGATGGACTGAGAGTTAGGTAACTGGTGCTCAACTGTGGTGAGACATTGACCATGACAGGATTTGCTTACAGATATAAGGAAAGTATGAAAGTGTGGGACACCAGACTGAATGTCAAGCCGAACAAGGACCTTCTCCATTGAAGGGAGAGTTTTTAAGGTCCATTAATCGGGTTAGAAATCTTCGAGTGTTAGATCCAAAGGTTAACAGGGACTTTAAATCAATATCATGAGCAGGCTTTTCTTTTTGCTATCTAAGAAAATTACTAGAATTTATAAACTCGGGTACTGTTTTCCTGTCGGTGCCCAGAGTTAGCACCAAACAAGGTGAAGCTGTGTTGTCAGTGATGTGAGACAGGCATCCACTTTGATCATCTTTAGATCCAGACTGAAAGCATTTATTTGTAGGTGTGCATTTGACAGCTGATATCATTTTTTATTTGCACTCTCTCTCTTTAATTTATCCCACCACCAGGAGGCAGTACAGAACCAAAGAGAAATGACTAAAACTGGTGGTGTTAGACCAGGGGTGGGCAAACTTTTGAACTTGCGTGCCAGAATGGGTTCTAAAATTTGACAGAAGGGGCCGGGCCAGGAGCATGAGTGTGTAGCAACATTACTTTACATCAGTCAAATTCTATTTTTTAATTTTCTATTTTGAAGATAAATAAATAATACTTTCCTTAATGTGTAAATATCCATGATGTTTCCTTCATTTCCCAATATTCCTTTAAGACTCCATTCTTGACCTGTCCTTCCAACCATTCTTCCCAATTTCTCCCTTTGCAGGTTCATATGTTTTACAGTTCATCAATACGTGTTCTACATTTTCTTTCTCTCCACATCCTTCAATTTTATCATTATTTTTTCCTCCCTATTAAATATAAAATGTCATTTAAATAGGTATGACCTACTCTTAATCTGATCATTATTATTTCTTCCCTTCGGTTTCTCATATTAATATTTCTAATTAATATTGACCTTTGTACTTTATACAATCTTCTTCCTTTCTTATCTTCATTCCACCTTTTTTGCCATTTTTCCATTTCTTTACTCTTAATAAGTGATTTCCCTTCCCCTTTCCCAAAAGGAGCTGGAAAGTTATGGCGTGATTTTTGTGCCACCAGGTTTGCGGGCACGAAGCCATACGAAGGAGCAATAATTGTAAACGTGTGCGTATGAATCTCAGGTGCCTGCGCTCGCTCAAAGGTGCTCGGACACGCGCTCAACTCTGGCAAACGAGCGCAGACACAGAGCCGAGCACGAGCAGTGGGCGAGCGCGTGAGTGGGCGAGCGCGTGCACCTTAGATTCATACGCACACGCTGACAAACATTGCTCCTTCAGATAGGTCCGTGCCTGCAAACCTGGTGGCACAAAACTCACGCCATAGAAAGTTACACGGCAACGTGTCTAGAATAGTGCGCTATCTTTTGAAGAAACGAGGGTCTCTACTATAATTTGGAAAAGTTCGGCGGGCCGGATTAAGAAACATAACGGGCCGTATATGGCCCGGGGGCCGTAGTTTGCCATGTCTGTGTTATCCTCTATCCATTAAAATGAGTTCATTTGGGATCACTGCTGCTTGTGATGACAGTTTTAATCTAACTTACTCGTCTGGTTAGACCAGTACGGCTGTCTAGGAGTGGAAAACAAATGGTGAAAAAACTAAATGTAAACACATCACTACAACAGACTACACACAAAACTGTTTGCACAGATTTTACAGTCCAACCTATTTACAACTAGATTCATGTCAGTGGTGTGGTAAATATGATTTTTTCATTTACGTTGGAAAAATTCAATAATTTCCAGATATGTTTAGCAAAGTATTTTTAACATTGTAGGTCCTAAAATATGAAAACGTCAATTATCCTTATCTTTTTTTTCTGGTGGTGGCCAAAACCTCCTATTATCTAATTCCATGATAGTTTTCTAAGAACACTTTCTTTTAACATCAAGCCTGCATTAAATAAAAAAAAGAAAAGAATGAATGCTGTTTTATCTGAACCACTTATTTATTTTATTACAATATAAACACAAAAGGGAACCTTAAACAGTTCGTTTTAATCGTGCAGACAAAACACTGAAACTATGTAAAAAAATTAAATAAAAAAATGAAGCTAGCATAACTACAAAGATCGACGATGAACTTTTAATTTTATTTCACATCTGAAGCTGTGTTAAGGTTTGCAAACAAATAAAACGTGACTGTAAATAAGACTACCCATACATTTTTAACACTACTATTCCTTTAAAAAATAAAGTGCACAGTTTATTTGCTTCATACATTAAATTTGGCTGCAAAATAATCACATTTAAAGAATAAAAAACCCACAATTGCTTCTGACTAATTCCTTTATAGACGCAGATTTCGGCCCAACCAAATGATCGCATCCATAGTTTCAAGCACAAACCAAATACAACACATTCAGTATTTTTCTATATGTTAAATGTTTTGACATTCCAGTACAGTCATGTCTAAACCACATTCTTGCCTTCTTCAGGATTATCTGTTTGTTTTAGCAGGACCACGTTGGAGATGGGAGCAAGAAAGGGATTATTTTGTCTGACATTGTCTCTCTTGATTTGATTTTCTCTCTCATCACTCTTTTTGTCTTGTTTTCTCCATGTCTCCGTCCAATCTCTACGAAAGGAGGCAGCTTTTGGTCTTATTCATGGGGGCACACTTGCTGTTTTCCTTAGGGAAGGTCTCCCTCCTCTTCCAGAGCACCGGACTCAGTTGAGCGGGCAGGTTGGCCCGCTGCAGCAGCTCCCTGAAGGCCTCCATCACGTTGACATTGTCCTTGGCCGAGGACTTCAGAAAGATCTGGTTCCAGTCCACTTCCACTGTGGACAGCACGTCGTCACTGGACACCCGCCGATCTTTGAGTCGGTCTATCTTGTTGCAGATCACCACGATTGGTGTGTACTTGTCCTCCTTGACTTCTAGAATCTCCTCCCGCAGTCTCTTGACTGCCTCAAGGGAGTCTGGATCATCCACGGCATAAACCAGCGCAAATGCGTCACTTTTCTGGATGGAGAGTTTGCGCATGGCTGGGAAGGAGTAACTCCCACTGGTGTCCATAATGCTGATGGTGACTTTAATTCCTCCCACTTCATACTCCTTTCTGTGGAGCTCCTCCACTGTGCGCCGGTGCTTCGGCTCAAAGGTGTCTTTTAGGAACCGCTGGATGAGGGCTGTCTTCCCCACTCCACCTGCTCCTAGAAACACCAGACGCACCTCCATCTTGTCTTTTATCTCAAAAGACATGACAATGTTTTTCTTTTTTTTCCTCCCTTCCAAAAACAAAAATGTCTTCCTCCTTTTTCTGTTTGCAGTTAATTCTTTCCTTTAAAGACTTTTTTAAAGTCCTAACAGAAGTGAAGCTTGCATGTGAATATGTGCTCCTCTGTCTGCAACGCTGTATTTATTAACACTCATCACCTGCCCACTGGGCTCCCAGCCAATCAGGACAGGGACAAAGGTTGAATTCACAGCAGCCAATCAGGAAACAATTCAAGAAAGAAGATTAAAAAAAAAACATGCCCTCTGTGTTATTTTTGAGCAATGCAGAACGCATCCCAGATAATTTTTGTATCAATAAAACACACTTTATTGCAAAAGGGACCTTCAAGTTCATTTCAGAGAAAGAGTTTGTCTGCAGAAAATGAGCTTTGATTTCACATTTTTATTTTTAACTAAAGCACACGCCAACATTGAAATGAACACACTTTGCCTTTCAAAGTATCCTCACACTCTGACAGAAGCTTTGAAGTGTTTTTATTTTATGCAGTTGACAAAAGTCAGTACTTTTGTCACCAAGGGAAGGTGTTGTGTTGGTAAGATAACATTTTTAATTGCAGCAGGGAAGGAACAGAAAGATGAAACCATGAGGGTGAAAGAATAGAAGCAGCACCTGCTGAAGAAAAGCTTGATTCTTCCACCACCACCTTTACAGTAGGGCAATATTTAGTTGATCAAATAATAAAATACATTCAGGTTTGTGGTTGTAATTCCAAGAATGTTAAAAAGTTTTTTTTTTTTTTTTTTTTT
>JAVLVB010000004.1:1871627-1884061 GCA_032876305.1 Orestias chungarensis
AATGTATGTTCAGAAAGTTATATGTTTAAAATACATTCTCATTAGTTAATTAGATATATATATTACTTGTAATAATTGATAATGTTGATGAATAAGGCTAAGATAAAGTAAAATAAAAGTATTTTGATCCGAGGGGAAAGAATAATCTCTATGGTCGTACTGCAACATTGTCTTCAGTCAGAAGCTTATTGGATCTGGAGTAATACAGAAATACAGACTGCTAAAGGAGATCACATGCCCACGACCATCAACAACAACAACAACTCTTTGAAGAAACTTTGAACTTGTTATAAGAGATCCATTGAATCTACGGATTCTTGTGACTGATCAACAAAATCAAAATCTATTGTCATTTGGCAGACTTCTAATTCATCAAACCTTTTAGTTGAACAATCCTTCTACAAAATAATATTTGATCTTTGCTTGTGTTCGCAATGTGGACTGGCTGGTAAAAAAACAGACCAGAAAGGTATAGAGGCCTCAAATACAATGGTGAACACGAGCCTTCATTTTTAAGCATACATATTCACACTGGTATTTAATATTACAGTTATTTCCTGATTGTTCATACACGTTGGGTATACTATTTGAAACGTTCTCCAGATATTTTGGAACAAACCACACAGAATCTATCTAAAACAAATTAAATTTCCATTATCCCCCCGTAAATAAACCCAATTTTTACAACATTAATATATTCTGTTGGTACTATTTCTGATTTGCATATTTTCATTATTTTGTTTACTTTTTGTTGTGGATTAGTTTTTATTCTTTCATATTTTAACAGCATTTTTTGCATTTAACTGGAAGCTTTAATTATTTTTTGTTAATAAGCTCTTGTATTTTGTATTCCATATCCTATAGTTCAATAAAGCCACTTCTGAATTCTTTTCCTTCATCTCTCGTTATGTGAGCCTGTGTGTCTGAAGGGCTGAATAACTGTATTCAGAAAGAAGCGCTATACATGTAGGGCATTTACCATTTTTTCTCATAATAGATAAGCCTCAACATGCAGTTATTCATAAAAAATAACTTAGACTGAACTTTTTTGTTTATTATTTTGCATTCAGTTCAGTTCATTTTGTCTCGTTATATCTCCAACTGTGGACATTATATGTTATGTGTGTAAAAATGTTATTTTACTTTAAATAACCTTGCCATATGGCTAAGAAAATGTTAAGTTTTCTAATAAATTTGTCGACCTGTGAACCCTTAAATTGTGTTTTTAAGCTCTCAGCACCTGCAGCTCTTTTAGGAAGGAACCTCTCTGAAAACAAAGCTTGAGGACACCCGAGTCTCATCAGTTGTCACCTCGCTTAAGGCTGAAGCAAATTAGTTCCCATGTGCTTTCTCATCTATTTCATCTATGTTACAACCTACATGTCAGGACAGTCTGCTGGATTATGACCATAACCGATTTAAAGTTTGAGAAGGTAAAGAGAAGTTGGTGCATGAGAAACCTAACTAACTCCACTAATGTCATTAAATTTGTGTTTGGATGTGACTTCCTGACTTAGTCTTGTTTCTTACATAGAATTACAAGCATAAATGTCATTAAAGATTAGTTACTTCTAATCATTTTGTTAAAACTGTATTTGTTTGTGGTTGCACTGATAGTATATACAATCTTAATGGTTTCTAAAAAACAACTGGTTGCATAAGTTTAGGTTTATTGTCCACTTGGTGGAGGCTGGAGTTACTAAAGGAGCATCTGCAGAAACTTGATTAATAAATACAGCCTCTGTGTAGAGCACGCTGCCTTTTCTGTTAGAGGTTTAATGCACACACGGTTATCTCTTCATATGTTTGTGTTTCATCGCTCTGCCTACCTCAAAGGGAGTCCCTCAGGGCAGACAAAGGTGGAGAGAGGAAAACCACTCAATGTTCTACAAATTAATTTTAGTTTTGATATTTGTTCATAGATTATCACTGAAAGCTTCCCAGTCTCTCTGCTCATCAAGTTTAATTTAAATATTTTAAAGAAAATAATTCATTATTAGGATTTATCTCAGTCCCCGTTATTACATGTGACATTAAGAGGAAAGAATAAATTACCCACTTTTCTTTATTTTCTTTAGTAGGTTATATTTCAGGACTCACAGGGTTTGGCCAAAGTTAGCCTCGGGTACTGTAAATGCCTTTGCAGCTCATGCATCTTCTTGGTATTATGGCCATACACATCCAACCCTGATGGGCAGGTCCTATCTAAAGCTGCCATGTCAGCACAGAAATCAAAAGATCAGACATTTGACCAGAAGGTAAGAGGTTTCACTCCGTCAGATTAGAAATACAATTGACAGGGGAATCCAAACCTTAGGACCACATACAGTATTCCACCCTCCAGTAGGAATCACCTTACCTGTGTTGTATGGCCCGTCTGAGTCCAGAGGAGGGGGCTGATGAAATTTATTCATTTACTGAAGCCAGCATTTTCTCAACAATCTTCAACATTTGGACACTTTGAACAACAGCAGAGATTTAATTCTTAAACTATACAGCAAGTCTCAACCTTCCCCCTACTCACTCTTCAGGTTGACTCTGTTTGTTGCTTATGAATTTCAGTGTTACTCATGTCTCCTGTGATCCAAGTTGTTCTGAAAGATTCCTTTTCGTGCTGTGGATCGAGCTGTGGATTGTTGCAACAGGTTACATTCAGCTTGTTTGCTGCTTCTCTGGTTATTTGGAATCCAACTGATACCCGATTAAAGACTTTTTTTGGTCACATTTAAAACGTTTAATTAAAAGCTTCATCTACTCTACTACTTAAGTGCTTCAATGGTAGATAAGAAAAAACTGGCAGCAGCTGAGTCTTCTGCTCCATTGATGCATGTATAGTCAGTGATGGCTGGCTGTGACAAACAGGACAGGTTGCACATGTAACATGTCATTCCCCTTGTTGCACTGCCTGCAGTCTCTGCATCTAGAGCCAAAAGGTATTCCCAAGAAAGTTGTGTATTTGGAGAGCAAGGACCGGTTCTGTGCATGTTTATTCAGCGTATCATTTTTTAATCGTAGCAGCCCAACCCATAAAGTCAATTCAAGCAGTCACGCTTTGTGAAATTTGATAGTTTGCATAGGACAGAATGTCCTTTCTCACAAAGAAATGCCGCTAACTTCATACAGGAACTTGCTTGCCAAAGCAAATATTTCTGAGGTAAAGCCAACATGGGGTTGAAGGACACGTGGAGAGTGTTGTTAAAACATAAATGTGATGTTGAATGATGTGTTTCGTGGTTCTACACATCCTTTGATCCTTTAGCCTGTGCAGAAGTCATAAGATTCAACCCGAAATGTTGGAATTACATGATTCTGTTCTTTAGATTTCTCCATAACTTTGTATCCATTTATTGACCTAAATGCTGCAAATCAATGACTTGGTGTAATTTGTTGAGTAGATTGAAAACCTTAAAAGAATAATTTGAAGAAGAACTGAAGTGGATGAATTCCAGTTTTCTTGTAAATTGACTGGAGATGATATAATGATGATCAAACTACATTGAATTCAACTCATTGATTACATCAAGTTAGCAGCTCTATTGCCGATTGCAGCTACATGTCTTAAATCCTGTCACTGTCACACAAAAAATATCACAGCAAGTGTAGATTTTTTCCACTTTTGGCAGTTTTTGAATGCACACACACAATCTTAATCTCACAAGTCCACTGACTCCCCCCTCCTGAACTCCTACCTTTTCTCTTAATCCGCCCTCTTTATTCAGAGGCTTTGCAGTTTTTAATCAGACCAGCTAAAATGTGGGCCATGCATTTTGAGCTCCTCTCCTCTAAGTTTGGCTACAGCTCCTCTGACATTGTCGTCTGGTTCTGGAACATCATGTTCTGGGCAACAAAAGGTAGAGTGGTGGAGGTGAAGAAACAGCATGTCCAGTGACAACTGATCTCATTACTGGCAAATGTAGAACATGCCTGCCTTTCTGAATATAAGGAAGAATTAGTTTGTGGTTAGCAATGTTTTATTTTTCTGCTTAAGTGACATTGTTCAAATTACAGCTCAAGCAAAGGTAATTTCCTTAAGGCTAAAATTACTTTGACATGTGGGACCTTTCTGTTACACTATGCATTCACTACGTTCAAAGATGTTGTTTCATATTGTTGGCTCCCTGGTATTTACATGCTTGATGCGCATTTAACCAAAGCATATGCATGGATAAAAACTGTATGTGTAAAATTATATCTGACTTATTAAATGTTTAATCAATGTCTTGGAAAAAATAAAAAATACTCTTGGCATGAGCCAAAAAATAAAGAACAAAGAATAAAATAAAGAAAACAATGGCCCAATAATACGTTCAATTAATTGTATGCCTTACTATGCAACCCCTTTATCTTAATCTGGAAAAATGGGCTCACACTGGCATACCGAACGCTTGAAATGACTCAGACTGCAATGTAACCCGACCCACACCAAATCCTAAAGGGAGAGGTAAGATGAAAATGAAATGCAGGAAGTTCTAAAGATATTTGGCAGGGTTTTTTCTTCTTCAAGGCCTTCATGTTTAATAGGAACTTTAGGTAATACATGAGTACAAATGTTGGATGGAGGTGCAATGGGGAGCATAGTGTCTGTTGATTCAACATGTGGTTGTGCTGAAACAAGGTGATTATTCAGCTTGACATGTGTTTTCAGGGAAGGGAATTAGAGTAAGTCTTTCTTTTCAAATAATAATAATTTCATATTTCCAAGTAAAGATGACTTAGACAATGACATTTATCCACAGCTTTTCCATGCATTCATCAGGTGCGAAAAAAACAAACAGACTCTGACATGAAAACAACTTTACGTCTTGACCTGTGCAAACCAAATACTTAATTAGCAAAGCAATTGAGCAATCACACCCGGTACTTGCCTTGTTCTATGTATGATTATAAAATTGTATAATGCACACAATTAATCCTCAGCTACGCAGTCCAGTGAAGAGAGTTGGATTGCTAAACTATGATTTTTGTCAGCCCAATTTACACATTATGACATTAAAATAAACCTACAGTCTTGAAGATATTCTCTTGGGTAGCATGAAAAAGTACCCCGGCTGCTTGGCTGCTTTTTTTAAGAATCAAACTTGGGTTAATTGTTTAGTGGAGGAGCTTAGATGCAACAATGGTACCTTCCGTCAACCATAGTCATCACAGCGAACTGAACATAGTTATAAACAACGATTATGTTACACTGTATTTTAACCTTTGTAATTAGCATCAAGGCTTTTGACACTGAGCTAGAGCACTTCAAATTTATTGAAACTATAATTTTTAAGACTTTCTGCCTTTTCTCTACTTGGAAACAAAAGAAAAAAAAAGCCATTTTAATGCCCCTGGAAATAAAAAAAAGAGAGACAATGTGGCCACATATCCAAATTGCATATAGACAGTTTTTACGGAGACGGTAGAACGTTTGTACCCTGTCACTATTTAACAACAGAAAATCATCAGAATGGATAAACTAACACATTCTGTAGTAATGCGCTGTCCACCACTCAGTAACTGCAATATTATGAGTTTATTAAATGATGGAAAACACAAAGGTAGCAGATAACTGTGCAAAAATATTTACACGACACACGACTGAGAGATACAAATTATTTCATGAAGTATCACTTGGTTGCTTTGTTGATTTACTATCTCAATGATATTTTCAGATCAGGTGTAGATCAGTCGCAATCAAAGATGGATCTTGTGTAGATTACCTACGGCAACACCTGCGGCCGTAGTTGTTTTCTTGCACATTTTCTTGTAGAGCTCTAAATTAAACTTTATCATTTCGTTGGTCAAATTTTTGTCTTCTGATTTTCCGTGCTGAAATTTTTATTTGGACATTATGTTCAACTTACTTGTTTTTTTATGATTAAATGATGACATTAGGTGACATTTAGGTTTGCTGCTCTATTGAGGCTGCTGATCCCACTGTGGTGTTAGTCTGTGATGGGTGGCTGTGATAATGAGAACAAGATGTACTTGGTTCATGCTGTCTTTCATCCAAACAGTTGACACTCAATCTCTGGATTTTACGCTCTGTTGTCTAAGAAAGATTCTTTGTAAAGCCTGCCGGCAATAAAATGATCATTTATAAAAGCAACCTTTTTTTTCAGTTTCCAGTATACATGGTGAGACAAATGTTGTACGTTAGTGTGTGGTTGGGCATTTAGTCGGTAGTTTTAGTGCTAATAATAACATCTGGATACCAAAGAAACTTGTCTGTTTGCTTAGCAAAGTGTGTTGTTATATTTGCCAACCCAGAGAATTTACCAAGTCGTAGTATTATATTATATAATGTGAAATATGTATTCCTTATGTTTGCACCAAAAAAAAAGAAAGGCTGGTGCTCAGACGTAGAAAGTTTAGACCTGTCAAACAAACAAAAACGAAATGTCGTAAGCACGGAAAAAAAACAGTTCTTTTATTTTACATTTTGTACTTCTGAAAATGCATTAATTCATCTATTCCTCGAGCAATTACCAAATACCACGACTGATACATAAAAACCCATGAAGTTACAGTTCAGAGCTATGTACTAACACTTCAAATCTAGCTCAATCTATCCTTTTTATCCTTGTCATAAAAAGTATACATTCAAACTTCTAACTAACATGCACCTTCCTCATGCCGCTGTCTCTACTCCTTTCCAGTCTCAAAGTTCTCCTGCTGAACAAAATATAGCTACCTGATTTTTCCAGTCTCCTGAGTGGATTCCTGTTGTAGGTCAGAGCCTAAAACTAAAACCATGACAGAAACAAACATGCACTTTTCATATTAGTATATACCATTGAAATCTTGATAAAACATGCATAAATGCTGGAAGGCAGTATGTGTAGGCATACTAACCATAGGGAAGAATAAAGAAGTGTAAATTTCACAATGACACTAATAGTAATAAATTTAGGGCCTTGTCCATCTGTTACACACTGGGAATTGATTTCACTTAGTTAATTAAACCCCAAAAGAATGGATAGTGAAAGAGCTACTAGATATCTGGACCTCAAGAATCCATGTAACCTGCAAAAACACCATAAACTAAAGTTTTCTAAGAACTTATAAATCATGTATAAAAGAGAAACATTTTTAACAAGATAATTCCATGGATGCTTTTACAATTCACAGAAAATGTAAGTTGACTCTAACCTGCCAATGTTAACAACACCCACGATAACACAGCCACATATCTAACACTTCGTTCATAAATAACTAACAATTATAAATTTCAATTTATTCTGAGGCGTAATTGCCAGATAAGGCAATGGTGGGTTTTGTGACATTCTAATAAGTTTAGGGCATACACTCCCATTCAGTGTCTGTTTTAATTAATGTGACAGTTTAATAAAATTAGAAGTGAGTATTTTCTGCTTCAAATAATTGGAATTAAATTAGATCTTGAGGCTTGGAAGTGAAACTAATTTAGCTCTGGGCCATGAAGGTAATTTAAAGTTAAAAAGTCTGTCAACTGCTTAAATATAGTTGTAGAGCAACAGTGTGTTGCAACTCGGTTGTCTAAAACAACTGGTGAGGTTCAGGAATTAGAGATCATGCTGCATGAAAATAAAACATAATATCACAATATTGCATATTTTAATTTTATTGAAGTTGCTCAACGGTAGAGCTTAGATATTGTAGAAATGCACTGCAAACAGATTAAAGCATTTGATTTTGTTAATTTTGATTTTAGGGATGAAAACCTTAACATTTAATATATCAGGAAAAAGTACAACATAAAACAGAAAACATATTTCTACTTTTCCAGCTGTTATTGTATGTGCAACAGCTGTCTGGATTTGCCCAAAGGTTTTAAGGAGAAAATCTCAGCTGGAAAATACAAGTGTTAATAAAAAAACAAAACACTGATGCTTCTTTGTTGGCCTTTTTCACATTAATACAGCTAATACAGCAATAAACCGATATTGGCAAAGTTCATATCTTCATGTCCTTAAAAATAGCTTTTAATCTTCATCTCATCTTGTTTGTATTTTGAACTAGACCAAGCAAGTTGTGTTAGCAAAAAAAGATGTATTGCTACAACTTTCAGAACTGCAAGAGAAAATACACAAGAATAGACAAATCCAAAAACCGTAACGCACATTAAAAAAATCTAATCAACAAAAAAGAAGAAGGTCAAACACTGTGGCAGATTTGTGAAGACATATACAGAATTCAGAGCGATTCTGTTACATACAAATTATTCCCTTTCCCATGAAAGCAGCTGAAATGTGTTTGTCTTTGGAGCTGAATGTTACGAAATGAAAGTGTTGGCTGTCTTAACCGAGGCATTTAAAAGTTTGAATCTTCAAAGAACCCTCCCGGGTCCTGACTGTAGCATTGCTTTAAGTAGAGCAGGCAGTGACTGACCTTCGTTTCTGCATTTAAAGCCATGAACGATTGCCTTTGGATTGGTCTGTTAAGAAACACATGCTGAGTGACTCAGCTAATGCTGATAGCAGCTCTTGTATGATTACTGCCCTTGACATCTCCGTATATGCTCCCTGAATGCTGAAATAAAACAACGATCCTGGAGCTTTAGGCGTGTCTGATTCATTTACAGACTCAACCACTCAGCTCTGATGCATAACCATTTTATATAAAACAATATAAAACATTGAAAATCTGTTTTAATATCTTGTCAGTACAAAAAAAATAAATAACAGTAAATGAACAAAAAACATACCATAACCATTTGTTTACATTTTATTTTATTTTTTTGCTTTTTATTGCTAAAGTCGAATCAAATTAAAGGTCTTTCATGGTTTATCACTTTTAATATTCAGCATGGTTTGATAGGCTATTTCTCCTTGGGTTTGGTTGTTTAAGCGGTTGCCAGAGGAACCAACTGCTAAAGACAATTTCAAAAAGTAATTTTAATAATGTGTTGCCCCTACAGTATAGACACCCATTCATGATGCTGGGTCTTTAAAGTAAAAGATTAAAAAAGGCCCCTAGCTGTTTCCAACAAACTCATTTGGGAGTCTGCATGAGATGCTAGGGCTTTAGGATGATGCTTAATGTTTCTAAGTTTTGAAAACATGTAATATTCAATTCTTACCCATACTATGCGATAGGTCATTGAGGTGATGCAATACTTCTCAAATCAAGATTGGCTGTTTTGTCAGTGGAACAAAAGTTAGAAAAGGTACCAGGTGATTCCTTTTTCTTTGGTCCAGGAAGTTGAAAGCGCATTTATATGACAATGAAATGGTTCCAATATCAAGACCCAAGTTTCATCCCAAAAATGACACCAATAGATTTGCCCGAGTATTACTTCCGGATGAAGGAAATTTTCTGACAAATTTCAGCTTCAGAGCTCTGGATTTTGATCATTTTATAACATAAAACATCACGATTCCACAATCAGTGTTGAGGTTTTAAAATCAGAAGACACCATTTCTATGGAATGGAGACGGTTTTGGCTAGAGCCATAAGGAGTGATAAAACATGAAAATCCTGCATGAAGTTTTCTACATTTACATTTTCTGTTTAAGTACTAAACTATTAATGAAATAAAATAACTCTGGCACTGTAAAAATATATTATGTATTTTAGGATACATGTGTTATTTGTATTTTAGGATGTTGTACTCATTTGAAATTACTCCAGTCTTGTATCTAATCTAGGCTCCTGGCTATCTTTGTGTTGAGGTTTGAACAATAAATATCTCTGAAAATACCCAAAAGTGATTGCAGAAATATGTAAAATTGTGTTTTTATTTATATTTTTATTTTGGTACTTTACTTATATTTGCTTTCGCTGCATATACTACCAACTTGGTGAACTTAAGATTCGATAAAGTTAAAATAAAAATCAGGTTGCTGATTGTTATTTTTATTATTGTTTCAACTATTTATCTCATTATTAACATAAATGTTTGTAATCTGACAGTGCTTACGTTGTATTTCTGAACCCGTTCACCCTAAGCAATCAGTCACAAGGCAGAAGTGTTAAAACCTTCGAGTACAATGATGCTCCTATAAGAAGGTGTGCTGACTGGTGTCTTTGGTGACTATGTTTGGGTTTCAATGCACATGATGTGAGGCTTTGTTTAACTATGTAATGCAGCGAAATAATGCATAGTAACAGCCACTTATTAGTGGACCAAGTCACTCGGAATCAACAGAGGAATAAACTCCAGGGGACAGCAGACATCTGGCTTTTACGTTGTTGACTAGAACTGTCCTTTGGATGTTTTCTTTATCTATTGTTTGTTTTGTGTTTCAAATTGTTTTAAAAATGTGGAATGCAGTTTCATTTTAAGAAACTGCTCCTATAACTTTTTGCTCTGCTTATCATGAAAGCTACTATTCTATCCACAACTAACATCTAACCTGAACAGAAGGATAGTTGAAATTGTCTGTAATCACAGTTTCCTTTCCACAAACACTTAAAGGTATAATGTATTTTATTTTTTTGTTTTGAAGCAGAGTTAAGGAAACCTCTAATCACCATTCAATAAGTTGACCCTGCCATTTATCCGTTTAGTACCCCCAGTGTAATAAAACAGGAATTAACGCTAACTCCTGGTTATGGACAGTCAAGATAAAAATTTTACAATATCCTTGTGTGTCATTTTTGCGTGCTACCAATGGCAGATATTTTGCATTATGTTTGATATCAAATTTATTCATGACATTCCCTCTCTCCAGCTCTGTTCAAAAATAACATGCGACATTACTAATAGTGCATTAAAAGCTACATGTGCTCACTCTGCGCTTGCTTAAAATAAAAATCAACTAAAATCGTGGGTACACACTCTTAACGATCAACTCTGATTTGGGTAAATTCTGCTCTAAATCTAAAAATGTAATTTTTTTATTTTAGTTTGGTCAATTTGTGCAGCGTATGGATTTTCTGTTTTCAGATGAGAAAGACTTCAGAACCTCAGAAACTTTAGTTTGGGGTTGCATCTTCTCAATGGAAACTCCATATTTCACTGTCAGGAACCAAATTATCCAAGATCTCAATGATTGCGCCAAAGAGTGAGGTTTAACAAGAACTACCTGCAGACTTTTGTGGTGGAAAGGATGGAAGGAATTGTCCACAGTTTTGTCTGCCTTGCTACAAGTTAAATAAGGGATGGGGTGCCTTCCCGCATTGATGTGTGGCCAAACTGATGACCACTGTGAGGAGGAAATGACAGGAATTTGGGGTTGTGTACAAAGCTTCTATTCGCTAATCCCTTATGGGGAAAGACGATTGTATTCAGACAAATATACTTAGGTAAATACATTGTCTTTCAACGTCACGATGTATTGCCACATGTATTGCCACATGTATTGCCACATGTACTGTATTGCCACAAGAATTGCCACATGTATTGCCACGTGTACTGTATTGCCACATGTATTGCCACATACATGCATAGTATATAAAAATCTTTAGAATTTTATAATAATTATTGATCATTTTTTAGAACCTCCATGACAAAATGTTAAACATTAATCCCCAAAACAAGAAAAAATAAAGCCAAAATAAATACATTAATAAAAATTGTGTCACTGGAGAATTAATGTAAAAACATTTGGATTTGAAGTACCTTTAGTAAAGAGTTCTCAGAGAAGTTTCTGTAAAGCCTCTGCATGGAATATGTTGCCTTACATTGGTTAAAAAAGTCCATTCACCTATTGTGTTAACATTGTGTCTGGCTCAATTGGCTGTCAGCATTTCCCAGCAAGAGTCTACACTTTTATGCTGATGCTCAACAAAATGTCCGCCTAACACAACAGAGAATAACACCGTTGTACCAGCTTGTAAATAACATATAAGAAAATTGACAAAACCAGATTTGAAGATTTAAAAGTCTCTAGGTTGCTAAACATTCAAGAAGAACAATAAATTTTCTTCTTTTTTTTCAATAGTAGATGGACCAGGTTACCTTCAGTTTGAATGTGACCTATCAGCTAGTGACCCCTTCTGTGAAAGTAATTTAAGAATAGGTATTTGCCGAAGACAGGTAGTGAAATTCAACTTATTTAAGTTTTACAGTTCATGAGGGAAAATAACAAACTTTTAATTGCATCAAACATTCCAAAGCGGTTGTTTTCCTTCGACTGTGTACAGTCAAATTATCAGTATTACTCGTACCACAGCAACAGATTCAAGACAAAGGTCTCAATTGCATCTTGAATGTATGTGTCCTTGCCTGCCAAACTCACAAAGTCTCATTTGCAGTCAGAAATTGTGATGACTCTGGCCTATCTGCCTGCTTTGTTTACATCTCTCTCCGTTTTCTTCCCTCTTGTGCATGTTGTTGAGAAAGTCTCCCAGACTTCTCACCGAGTTCAGATCTGCAAGCATTTAGAGAATTAATAAAGACACCCGACGCTGACATATGTTTACCTGTTGCAAGAGGGAGAAACTGTTTTGTGACAAGCACCCAACAGCTCTGTCTCCATTCTCGGCAAACAGTTATTTATTTAGAATCAGGTTTCCTCCCCTTCACATTT
>JAVLVB010000006.1:0-11158 GCA_032876305.1 Orestias chungarensis
TGTTGACCACAGCGAAGAGAGGAGCCATCTGGAAAAGGCACAATCGGTCCCTCTGGGCCGCACAATACAGAATCTCCCAGTTTAATTTATAAGTCTCTTCCAAGTAAGTTCACTGGAGTGTTAGGTGAACATACTAATCAATGTTTCAGTCTCTTGTTTCCCCACTTCCACCGATATGAGAACTGTCACAGGCGGACTCCGTGGAACCCCTTCATAGGCAGCATGGAATCTGCCGGTCCCTGCTGCTGTTGTTTTCCTCAGAGGTGTGTCAATATTGAGAGGGCGGGTACCACTCCTTCTTTGAATACTGCCCTGGAGGTGGAACCAGCTGTGGATTGGGTGGAACCATCCACTGTCCAACCCCTGTTGGAGGATTGGGGCAGCCTCTCATCCAATGGCCTGGTTGTCCACATTGCAGCAGACATACACCTGGTAACCTCTGTATCCAAGCCTCCTTGGTCTCTGTCCGCGTTGACCCCTCCCATGTCCACCTCGTTCACGCCCCGAACCATAGTTCCTGTAACTAAAAGAAGGATATGGAGGCCGAGGAGGGAAGGCTCCTCCTTGCCATGAGTCATTAGCATATTCATAAGGACCAGACTGTGGAGCTGCAGCGTGTGAAACTGAGGGAGGAGCAGCTTTCGCTCAAGCTTTTTTTTACTTTCCAGGCTTCTTGTTGCTCATTCTAAATGTTTTTTGTAGCTGCAGCATAAGCAATTGATTTTGCATTTGTTCATTTCCCCACTTTTTCCTTTCTCTCCGCATCCTGTGCTGTTAACAAGTGATGTAATAAATGTTTTTCTCATTTAGCAAAATCAGCACCTGGACAGCTTAATTTTTGGAATGACTATAAAAGGCTTTCTATTCTATTCTATCCCCATGTTACCGAACTCTTGTTATTTTATTTTTCTCTACTTTCACCCCATGAAGCCCCAACACTCTTATTGAGACCAGACAGACGGATCAAGGAAACTTAATTTATGTGTGTGTTGTTTTACTGACTCCTGAGGCAGAAGGAGAACAAATACTAATCTAGAAAGAGGCCAAAGAAAAAAGAAAGACACAACTACTCCTGTATTCATCTCTTCATCTCACCCTTGCTTTCTTTCAACAGAAGTTACACGTCCATTAAAATAAATAACAGATGCCAAGGACCGACCTCGGTTGGGTCCGTCCGTTTTTATGAAAAACCGCACTCAAGGAGACAGCTCTACTGTTGCTTCTCCTGGCAATTAGCAAAAATGCACATCAGCAAAGTGGAGGAGTACGCCACCTCTCTGTTTTAAAATTCTTTAATAAAAGCATCCCATGCTTTTATCCCATCATATTTTCGCATGCATCTCATCGCATAACAACAATTTTAAAACATTAGTTTCCAAAGAGAGACACTTTTGATTTTATCCCTTCAATTAATTGTTCAACTTGTACAATCAAAAAATGTTAATGACGTATTCTGGATCTACTTCATCAATTCATTCATCCTTTTTAATCATACTCAATGCGCAGAATTTAATTAAATAGGTTTCTGCTCACCTTATTCAGTTGGGGCCCCGGATGAATGAACAAATGGTTTGATCTTAAAGTCCGCTGTGACAACCGATCTGCATCACGTCAGAGTCACCAAATTCTCGGACTTAAACCTGCTTTCTTCTCCGTGCGCTTTTTTCCAACACCACTTTCTTTTGTTCTTATCCATCTCTCATCATGTGGCGGGTGCTCTGCCACCACAGTGCCCATTACGACCACTGGCGCTCTATTTCTGTATTCTTTTCCTGTTTATCCTTCCAACCTGACCTCTTAAGCCAACCTGCTTCTTTTGCTTTTATCACTTGCCTCTTCCTTTAATTTCTCCGCAGCTCGCGCTCTATCCCAGCAAAATGTGCCCAGCGAGGTCTGTTCCTCCATACTCTTCCCCTGCTCTTTAACCTCTTTTTCTATCTTCCTTCTCATCTTTCCTACAACTTTCTGCTGTTCCTTCTCTGACACCGCAGCTTTTATTACACCTTCACTGTGATCGTCCGCCACAAACCCCAGCCATCATCATCTTTTTCCCGGTCAAATTCACCTTCCATTTTATAGTTTGCCTTTAACTATGTCATGTATTTTATTCTATAGGTCTGTACCGCGTCAGCTCATATAAATATCATCAAAGGTGATTAAACGTCTGACGAGGAACAGTTCATAGGAGTTATCTGATTGTCTGCGGAATCAGATTTAATACTAATAATAGTTTTTCTAAATACCCGATCTTTATCGCGAGATCAAGTTATTATATTAACTGACAGGTCTGTATTTTTGAGTCAGACCATTTATGTAATAGTGGTTTCTAGAGCCTGATTTTATCGGGATCAGGTTATGTTTTAACTAAATTCTGGCCAAGCTCACACTTCAGTCAGCAGCGTGTCAGTGTGAGTTCTAAGCGTACACTGCAGTGTACACAGACACCAGAATTTTATTCGTTTGGTGATGTTTTGATCATCATCTGCCGCTTCTGACACCGAAGCTGAGCTGTCATATTTCAGTTGTTCAGAGGCAGGCGGAGATAATTATCACTCATACAAACATTCATTCATGCGTCCATAACGAGTGTACTTTAGCCGACGGCCTTGGTGACTCTAATTCACCGAACTTGTGTCTCTCTCACATAGTATCCAGAGCCGTCCCGCCGTTTCCAAACGATAGAGGGATCACCATTCACGTCCGCAGACTCTTGCTTTCGCACTAGTCACCGTTTTTTATACTCGTTCGGATTCCCCAGTTCCCGGGCCTTTAACCCAGCTATTTTCAATGTTCCGTCAAACCATTGATTTAAGTCGCCACTCTCTGAGAATCTATTTCGGGGTTCCCCAGTTCCCCGGGTAATTCTTAACCCAGCTTTCCTGATATTTCGTCAAATAACGGTGGAAGTCGCCACTCTCGGAGAATCTTTATTCCTCTAATTCACGGGACAACGTCCATACATCTATTTTCTCTAATTAAGGGGCGGCGCCCTTCTGCATTTTATTCCAAGGCTATACGTCTCCCTGATTTTAAATCTAATTCCAACAACAACAACGAACATTGCCAGACCCTTTATTTTCAGGCTTACACTACTAAGACTTCAGACACGGTTTATTTTAGTTTCAAGCCAATAGCAGATTTTGATTTAAACAGGCTCTGCTCTTACCTTTAAAAATGTGCGCAGCCATGTCTGTTGTCTTTTCGTGATCAGCCCAGGTGCCGAATCTTTGCTTTCCTTCTGAGATCCCGGAACGAGCCCCCAAATGTTGAAGTCCACCTCGATTTCCCCAGGTTGGTTGATCTCAGGACAGCGTACTCAGGTTCTCACAATGTTCAAATAAAAATATAAACTCACAATAACTCAGCCAAAAAACGTCCCGCGATATAAGAGTTCACCCTGCAGGATGGAGAGCCAAGATTGGGTCTTAGCTCTACTTCTGCATCAGGCTATTTTATTGAGATTAGGGAGTCACAAAACATACACATGTGATTTACACCAACTGTTGCAGAAACCTTTATCTCCCCCTCCTCTCAGACGTCTCACTGACCCCTCACTGTGAATTATCTCCCCTTCCTCTCAGACGTCTCACTGACCCCTCACTCTGCATAAACAGGAACAAAAGATCACAGGCCCCTTTGATCCAGCTTCCAGAGAGAGAATAAGCAGGCCTTATCAGGAAATTTATAGCCCCTGTTCCATTCCCAACCCTCTAGCATCAAAAGAAACATGAATATAACCATTCCACAGTATCAAAAAACTATTGTGTTTTTCTTTTAAAAAGTTTGTTTCCAACTAACATAAACTGAAACATGAACGTTTAAATCCACAGAAAGTTTCCTAAAACCAGAGAAGTGGTTTGGGGTGAGTTTAAATATCGGCTTTTGGGCGTGATTGTTAGTGCTGCACGTCAATATCTCACCAGGAACACTACAGGAAAACTGATCCAACATGTGCGAGCTATAGGGTTTCTAGACAATCTTCATCGGAACACTGTAGATATCAAATTGTACTTTTCTCTAGTGATATTAGAAACTTAAAAGCTGTGAAGATTTGGTGATGTTGTGCTTGGACTGTGCGAGCAGTTCAGTGAGGTTTTCTAAAGAAGTCTACATGTTATAGTTTCTGGAGCAAGATCAGGAATCTGAAAGTATTAACGCTCTCCTGTGCTACTAATTAGATAATCTAAGTGACTGAAGCCTCTGCTTCCTCCTCCAGGACATATTTGCTGTGGCGGTGTCACTCATCAGCGGTAAGATCGTGTACATCTCAGACCAGGCGGCCTCCATACTCAACTGCAAGCAGGAGGTTTTCAGCAACGCCAAGTTCGTGGAGTTCCTGACGCCTCAGGACATCAGCGTGTTCTGCAGCTTCACCACGCCGTACCGCCTCCCGTCGTGGAGCATGTGCACCGGAGCAGGTACCCCAACCGTGAGCGACGGCTCTGGCAGTCGGCCGATTCATTCGCTGACCCCTCGTCTCTCTCTCTCTCTCTACAGAGTCGTCTCCCACCGAGTGCATGCTGGAGAAATCCTTTTTCTGCCGCATCAGGTGAGTGACGGACGCTCTGGTCCACAGTTTCCTGCTTTAACGAGCCGCTCAGTCAAGCTCCGGGCTTGTATCCATATCTAGTGGCCAAGTGCTGTCAGGAGTTAATACATCATGTAATCATTGAGGTCTGGAGAGTGACATCAAATGAATAACTTCTCAGTTAAACAATTAGGCATAATTTATACTAAGATAGTTCATCATTAGTGGCCTAAAAACCAGTTTGAGTCTCTAATATGTCAGAAAGTGACTGAAGATTGTTGTGTCTGCGCTTACGTTGCAGCGGCGGTAAAGAACGCGAGGGAGACCTCCAGTACTATCCCTTCAGAATGACTCCTTACCTGATGAAAGTCCAGGATGCTGAGCTGTCGGAAGAGCAGTTCTGCTGCCTCCTGCTGGCCGAGAGGGTGCACTCTGGCTACGAAGGTGAGAACTGAGGCCCCGTCAGTTCTGTGTGAAACCAAACCGTTGTGCCCTGAATTAAAATCTAGATATCACCTGTAACCAGTTCTTCTGTGTTTAGCCCCCATGATTGCTCCAGACAACAGCATTTTTACCACCACACACACTCCCAACTGTGTGTTCCAAGATGTGGATGAGAGGTGAGCTAGCCATCGCAGCTAAGCAGCACGAGACGAGGCTCCCTTGGATGTGTTTGTTGTATTTACTCTTGTTTCTCGGTTTGTTGGGCAGAGCTGTGCCTCTGCTGGGATACCTCCCCCAGGACCTAACTGGGACGCCCATACTGCTGCATCTGCACCCAAGTGACCGGCCGGTAATGCTGGCCGTGCATCGCAAGAGTGAGGAGACACTTTTATTTTAAAAGTGAAATGATGTCTGTTGTTGTTATTATTATTGGAAATGAGTTGAACGGGAGAAACTGAGGACAAGAAATGATTCCCTGTGACACCCTAGGGCAGTGGCAGCATCATGCTCTCTAGAAGGGACACTGAAGACCTTAAGAGTTTGACGGATCAGTCGGTTACTTTTTCAAACATTCTGTCAAAGCTTATCCGTTTCAGAATGGCCTAGTCAAAGTCCAGGGCTGAGCTGGACCATAAAACTAAATGCAAATTTTGCAGCCTTTCTTTAAAAACCCCCCCCAAAAAAACATAAATTAAACTGCAAAAAAACAAAATCTTGACAAATTTTCTAGTTTCTAGTGCAAATATCGTTAACTAAACTAAACTAAACTAAACACAAAGAGCTTTTCAGCAACTTTTAGGAGCTTGTTTGAAGTTGTTTGTTGATTAAAAAGTTACATCAGCGTTTTATTTTTCTCAGCACATGCAAAAAATATAGAAAATATACGTAGCATTTTTTGTTAGTATATTCGCATCCAGACTGGATCTCTGTCTCTGACTCCATCAAAGGCATTATGGTCTAGCAGTGTCTACACCACGCTTAAGACAATCCAGACTGTTTTCTTGTGTTATTTCAAGATGGTGGAATAACCTACCAAGCGCTACAAGAACAGCAGCGTCCCTGTCCGTCTTCAAGAAACTCTTATAGACCTACCTCTACAAAGTAAATCTCCTATCCATAACTCTTACCCAGACCTATATACCTCCTCTACCACTCTCTCTGTACTTCCCTCTATCTCTTCTCTGTCACCACTGACTCTGACTAGGGAGTTTCCTCTAGATAGTTTATGGTCAGACTGATAATAGGTGTGATATTGTGTCTACTTTGGATAAAAGCTTCTGCTAAATGCAGAAACATTTTACCCATATTAATTGAATTACAGAAGTTACTTGGTTATCGGTATTTTTTCCATGTCAACTAAGATATTTTTGCTGGAAAATAGGTGATAAGATTTTGTGTTTTTATCATTATAGGCGCTTCTTTTTGGTTGTTTATCACAAGTTTTAGGGTTTTTCTGTTTCTTCATCTTGTGCCCCAGTCCTGCAGTACGCCGGTCAGCCGTTCGACCACTCGTCGATGCGCTTTTGTACGAGGAACGGCGAGTACATCACCATCGACACCACCTGGTCCAGCTTTGTGAATCCGTGGAGCCGCAAGGTTTCCTTCGTCATCGGGAGGCACAAAGTGCGCATGTGGGTCCCTCCCTCCTGTTGTTCTGGCTTCTGGGAGCGTTTCTAATAATTCAAAGGAGAGATAACCTCCATCTCTGGTGTTGGCTATTTTTTTTTTTAGGGGTCCCATAAACGAAGACGTCTTTGCAGCACCAGCTTTCCACGGCGGAAAAACGATGGATTCCGACATCCAGGAAATTAGCGAGCAGATCCGCAGGCTGCTGCTCCAAGTATGTCAGACGCATACGCTTCCATGTCAACACACCAGAAACCCTGATCCCTCCTGTTTTAACGATCAGCTCGTTTCCAGCCGGTCCACAACGTGGGCTCCAGCGGCTACGGCAGCAACGGCTCCCACGAGCAGCAGGTGAGCATAAGCTCGTGCAGCGAGAGCGACGGCAACGTGCCGGCGGGAAACGCCACCGAAGAGACGGGCAAGACCAAGCCCTCCAGGACGTTTCAGGACATATGCAAGGGCGTCCACATGCTGAAGAATCAGGACTCGCAGGTCTCCACCATGTGGCAGCCCAAGACCGATCACAGGAGGGCCGCCGACGGTAAGTTCACGTCCTGAGCTCTTTGGTTCATTCAGACAAGCTTCTATAAACAGGAAGGAGGAGGTTTTAACCTGAGTTACTGAGTTAGCTTCTTTGAATCTGTGCTTGTTCCTGTGTGTCGCTGCCATTGAAATGTCCAAAAATCAGACATCAGTCTGTCTGCCTTTGGTAACGTGAGAGGACTGACTGACCCGGCAGGAACTGGGATGGGATTAAAGTTGTTTTCATTTCTATGTAAAATCAGGAACAGTAAAGACGTGTCCCTCTCTCTGCTCAGCTTCGGCAGCGGCTCAGAGGACTTCGGGCGTCTGCGGTAGGGACCCTGTCCCCACCTCACAGCTCAGAGACAACGCTGGGACCAGCATTGACGACTTCACCTACAAAGACCAGACGGTTTGCTCATACCAGCAGATCAGCTGCCTCCACAGCGTCATCAGGTGAGTGTCGGGGGAAGTTTACGTGCAGGACTGTTCTGTGTGTGTTTGTTTGACCTCTGACCTCTGAGCTCTGATTCTTCCTGCAGGTATCTGGAGAGCTGTAATGTCCCCATCACAGTGAAAAGGAAGTACCAGTTCTCGTCAAACTCGGATGACGACAAGAGGGGCTCTGAAGACGGGATGCAAGTGCCTCAGGGGACACACCCAGGTAGGACGACGTTATGTTTCTCTATCCTTGTGCGGACTTTACATTCATTTGTTCTACATTTCTAGACCCTAACCCTAAATCGAACCCTGACTCGACTCACACCCGGTCACAAACCTAGGAAACCTCTAAACCAAAAACAGGAGCCGTCGGTCCCCACAATAATAGGATTTCCACAGTGTATTAGTCAGTTCCCCCAGGGAAGCGAGGACGAAAATCCTTGATTTTGATGTGAATAATGCAGCATTTTTTCTTGAATTCTGCGATTAAAATGTAGAAAAGTGTAAAAACTTGTGAATAGTTGTTTACAAATGTAGGAGAATAAACCTGCTTCTCCCACATCTAGTAAACAGCAAACATGACATAACATAGCAGCATAGCTGATTCAGTTATTTAGTCCCGTTATGCTAACTTAGAGTCTTGGACCATTTAAGGTCGTCTATAACGTAGTATTAGCTAAATATGAACAGTTCTGAAATCCAGAATCTGTCTAAGAACAAAGCCAGTTGTTACTAACTTAAAGCTCCTGTAGTAAGACGCTGGATCTGTCATATTGGGTTTAAGGTTTCTGACCCACATAAGCAGAGACACTCAGAAGATAAGGTAAATGATATTTATTGTGGGGGAAGTGACACGGGAAGGGGAGAAGATCCAACGATGATTCTGCGGCGGTGGTGAATGGTAGAGTGTGGGCGGCAGTGAGTGGCGGAAGTACACGGAGCGCTTGACGTGGGAGACCGGGAACCTCTGAGAGTGAGGACAGGCAAGGTGAGTTGATTGATACAGGTGGAATGAAGAATAGGAAGGGTCTTACGATCTTGATGGAGTGGAGGTGTCGCCAGGGGAATGTCCGGTTGAGTCCAGAGATCTGATGAAGTGGTCCGGGAGTTTGGTCCAGCTGATGGGGTATGCTGGGGAAGGCAGATCGAGCAGAGTGAAGAGGAGTGGAAGTCACCTGTGGAACGATGCCGGATGAGTCTCTGAAAGAAGGTGAGTTAGTGGATGAGGAAACCTGGGGTGAAGACAAGGGAAGGTTAGTTGGAGGGACAAAAATACAAAATCTTGAGACGTGGAAAACTTGGAGGTACGCAGGAACTATTATCAAAACTCGAGTGGAAGTTGTCATAAAGACGAATATGCAAAACACTAGGAATCGTTCAGTAGAACTGGCACTGAGGTTGAGGTTACCAGTAATAGGCAACACTCAGGCGACGAGTAGTTGATCCACACTCCTCTTATACTGCTCTGCTGATCAGTGCCAACCCGAGACACCTGGGAACCGCGGAGCTCCATCCTGGAGCACCGCCACAGCGACCCCCGTGGCCACCTAGAAAACTGCAACAGAGACTCAACCTGACAGGATCAACTTCAGTCCATTTGCTTTTATTAGTTTATGGGGCAGATCTGACACATCCAAGATGGCCGACCGTTCACTTTTGGGTGGGGGGGGACTAGTGTCATTTAGAAGTAAGAAAATAAACAATTATTTCAAATTTATGCAGTAAAATCGGGCAAACCTGCATATTTCCCAAACTTATGCCCCTCATGCGTATGAGTTATGGACGGACTGAACTTTGTAGGTTTAAGGACAGTTTGGTTAGCAAAAACTTAGAAAATAACATCCAAGCAAAACTGGGCAGACTACAGCTCCTCCGGACTTCGGTGTGGGGGAGCAGAGCGCTGCAGACAAAGGGCCGGCGGAGGCGATGCAAGCGGCGGCAGAAGAGGGGAAGCGCGGCGGAGTGCTAGCCAGGCTAAAGGCTAATGCTAACCGACCCCCGATTCCTTCACTTTTCCTGTCCAACGTCCGCTCTTTGGACAACAAGCTGGACCTGCTGCGGCTGAGGATCAGTGTATGTGAGGACATGAGGAACTGCGCGGTGATCTGTCTCTCAGAAACATGGCTGAACGACACCATGCCGGACTCAGCCTTCCAACTCGCCGGCCGGCAGCTCTTCCGGGCGGACCGCAACCAGCTCTCCGGGAAAGCCCGCGGGGGCGGACTATGCGTCTATATCAACCAAGGTTGTTGCACAAACTGCGTGTTGGAACACAGCCTCTGCTCCGAGGCTGCAGAACAGCTGACTGTGAAGTGCAGACCTCACTATCTGCCTCTGGAGTTTACGGCTGTGTTCGTTGTTGCTGTTTACATAGCGACAGATGCTAATGCTAACATCGCGCTGAAGGAGCTACATGACAACATTAGCTCGCTTCAGAACAAGCACCCGGAGGCGTTCTACGTGGTAGTGGGGGACTTTAACCACGTAGAACTGAAGAACTGCCTGCCGAAGTTTAAGCAGCATGTGAACATCCCAACACGTGGAAATAACACGCTGGACCGTGTTTACACCAACGTAAAAGACGCATACAGAGCCCTCCCCCGCCCCCACCTCGGGCTCTCCGATCACATCTCCGTCATGCTGGTGCCTGCTTACCATCCCCGGCTGCGACGCTCCAGACCCACACAGAAGACCATCACTGTGTGGCCCAGTGACGCCGACGCCGTGCTGCAGGACTGCTTCAGCTGCACAGACTGGCAGGTCTTCAGGGAGGCTGCTGAGTACGAGGGGGAGCTGGACCTGGAGGACTACACATCTGCTGTTCTGGGGTACATCAGCAAGTGAGTGGAGGATGTCACCACCACCAAGACTGTGACTTGCTACCCGAACCAGAAACCCTGGCTGAATGCAGAGGCACGTTCTCTGCTGAAAGCCAGGGATGCTCTGTTTAGGTTTGGTGACTCACAAGAGCTCAGGAGGGCAAGAAGAGAGCTGACTGCAGGAGTTAAGAGGGCAAAAGCTGCATATGCTCAGAAAATCCAGGGACACTTTTCCTCCCAGGATCCACAGAGCATGTGGAAGGGCATCAAGTGCATGACAGACTATAAATCTAAAGCTGCATAATGCCCCAAAGACCCCTCCCTGCCTGAGGCTCTCAACCAATTCTACGCCCGGTTTGATAACCGTGACACCCTCCCCAGCACCAGAATAACGACTTCACCAGGAGAAGAGCCCATCAGTGTGACTCCAGCAGAAGTAAGGAGGACGCTAAGGAGGATCAACCCCCGGAAACCTGCTGGCCCAGACAACATCCCCGGACGGGTGCTGAGAGAGTGCGCGGACCAGCTCTCAGACGTGCTGGCGGACATCTTCAACGCCTCCCTCATCCAGGCAGCTGACCCCACCTGCATGAAGACCGCCACCATCATCCCGGTCCCAAAGAGCTCCGCAGCGACAGGTCTGAATGACTATCGGCCAGTAGCCCTCACACCGATAGTCACAAAGTGCCTCGAGAGACTGGTTCAGACCCACATCAAAGCCAACATCAGCGTCACCGTTGATCCACATCAGTATGCATATAGGAAAAATCGATCCACA